>CM077290.1:60057778-60225278 GCA_039654925.1 Anguilla pacifica | reverse complement strand
TGTTCATTTTTATTTGTTCGTGTGTGCAGCATATCTGTATGTAAAATAAAATTTAGTTTAATAACCCTTTGCACTTCATTCTGAGTATATGTACTGAGTTTTACTACATAACTGTGTAGTTGGCTAAATGTGTGTGAAAAGGGCTTTGTAAGAAAACAAGACCACAAGCTTGACTGCGACAGAAGCACAAGCGTACGGTTTTAAAACTGAAGTGTTTGAACGCACAGGCTCGGTACAAGCTTGGTGTTTGAGATTGCGTGAAGCAGATGAGCCTGTTAGCCGCCCTCATGTTTAATTTGATTAGTGTCTGCAGGAGAGTAATGATTAGCCCTGTGCGCCGGTTACCATAGCTGAATCCCGCGGTTGCCGGGACACATTTCCCCATCGGTCCAACAGCGTACCGTAGCCGCGTCACCAAACCTGTGTAGGGCAGAGGACATTTTCCTACTCATGCACATGCAGACATACCGTGTGTGTCTGTGTCTGTGTGTCTGTGGTGTGTGTGTCTGTGTGTGTATGTGGTGTGTGTGTGTGTGTCTGTGTGTGTGTGTGTGTGTACTTTTATCCATTTTACATGCAGTAGAATGACTTATTTCAAAAAGGAATAATGTGTGAATGTGAGATATCAAATAATGGAATGGCAGAAGGTGTGCGGTTACCTGCTGCGTTGTGATTATGATAATGAATGACCTCGGGTATGGAGCTGAAGACATGCTTCTCTGCCAAGAAGAACATCCCTGAGTCACCGCGTTTGATTTGATAATGTCTTATGACACCATCTTTAGAGCTAGAAGGTAAACAAGTCTGAAATTAGAAACTCAAAACTCCATACATTTATTCAACATTCCCAGTCATTCCCACATGGCAAATACACATGTAGCACATTAGTGCAAGCGTTTGCCTTTATGCATTTGACTGGTAAAAATAAAATGTTTCTGCACACAGAATGACTTGCAAAGCTCATTGCGTTGTGACACATGCTAAAGCGTCAGTTTTTTGGTTAACCAAACTTTATCACACCCTGTTGCGCCCCCCCCCCATCCCCCCGAATGTCAGTTGACAGGAAATCTATAACTGGCTGTGGAAACCAGCTTTTTAAAAAGTGTGTTTGTCCTTCCCTGTCATCTGTGGGCCCCCAGCAGTGTGGCCATTGTCAGATTTGAGTTCTGAGTAAAAGGCCACAGTAAAATCTGACCAGGTGTGTGCAGACTGGAATAGCACTGCTGTCTGAGTAATGGCTGTAATATGGGATGCAGGTATGCCCAAATGTACAGCATGTCTGTCTGAGAGAGAAGATGTGCCGTTAATACACCCTGACCCCTGACCTCCAGCAGTGTTAGGCTCCTACCCCAAAGCCTTGGTGAATACGGACACCGTGTAGCTGCCCTGCTGGCTGGAGTCTCTCACTATGTATCCACCTTCCTTTGCCTGAGGGAAAAAGAGAAGGGTGTTGCTTTTCTGAAAAAGAGAAGGGTGTTGCTTTTCTGAAGATGTCACCTTTGCTTTACTGATCGCTTTTCTTCATTTAGTGGCCACTACCTGCTAAGATCTGCATGCCATAAACACAGCACACTCTGGTCTAGCCATGTGCGCATGCACACTCTGGTCTAGCCATGTGCGCAGAAACAGCCATTTTGGAAACACGCAAACACAAACACACTTCACTAGTTTTGCACTGTGTCTGTGGGTGCATTTAAAAAAAAAAAAAATTCTTTACTCTGCTTTGTCATTTAATACCCTCAGTAGCATCATTTCCAATAGTGAACATATGTAATGAAATGTATGGAGCTGTATCAGTGGTTCCCAACACTGTTCCTGGAAATCTGCCATCCTGTAGGTTTTCATTTCAACCCTAATTTGGCAAATCTGATTCGATTCATTAGCATCTCAGTGAGATCTCTAGCTGTTGAGTGAGGTGTGCTTTGTTAGGGTTGGAGTGAAAACCTATAGGACGGTAAATCTCCAGGTAAATGAACTCACCTCCTGTCGCAGTAGCTGTTCTGCCTTTGATCTGGTGATGTTCTTGCAGTACCACCTAATCATGTGAAAAGAGGTGCATTGCTTGAGTCTGACTTCACAAAAACATCACTGCACTCTGCGCTGTTTTTGCACCGAAGTGACCATACTCACTCGTGAACCTCCATTGTATCCTTCTCTGTCACATAATTGCTGGGGATAAAGCCTTTGTTCCTGGAGGAGAGGATAAAAAATTGTGAGTGTAACTTTCCAGGGAGGAAAAAAATGAGCACTTCATCTAAACCCAGCCATGGGAGCAGGAATCAGCGATGTTGTGCGTCTACGCTCTATGGAATTCCAGCACCAGAGGACCACAGTCTCAGACAATCAGCGCCAAGACCTGTAGCTACAGCAACAATGTTCTTCCCATAATCTTGGCTCCATTCAGTTTTTTTTAGTTTTTTTTAATTGAAGGCAGTGTGGTCAGTGAGAGGCCATGTTGAGCGTTTTATTTTTCATTTTCAGGAGCACTCAGCCTGGGAGGCTGGCTGTAGCGCGCACACACACTCACCCGTGCCTGTCCTGGGCCCATGCACACACACACGCACACACACACACTCACCCATGCCTGTCCTGGGCCCATGCACACACACACGCACACACACACACACTCACCCGTGCCTGTCCTGGGCCCATGCACACACACGCACACACACACACTCACCCGTGCCTGTCCTGGGCCCATGCACACACACACGCACACACACACACACTCACCCATGCCTGTCCTGGGCCCTCCACCACAGCTGGTCCTGCTTGTGCAGGATGGTGTACTCCTCCCCCTGCCTCAGCGTCAGGTCCGTCTCCTCCGTGGCTGTGAAGTCGTACATGGCCACCACGTGGACTTTGGCTCCCTCGTCGTTCTCCGGGGGGGGGGAGGGCAGCTTCCTCCGCGATCTTTCTGACTGGCGGCGCAAAAAAACAAAAAAAGGGGCTCTAATTTCCATAGGGTGGGAACAGCATACAGGGTGATCAAACACAATAACAATTCAATTCAATTTTATTTTTATGGCTTTTTACAGAGAACTGCCACAAAAACACTTTACAGAGCAGCAAGGCAAGATACAGAGCAAAACGAGCAAACAGAGCAAACACCGGGCCTTAAAAACCTTCTGGAATCCACTGTCCTAACCGCTGCACAGCTTTTCCACTGAATGCTCTCCTGGGCTTAGTTTTCATGCTTTCAGTCTCCAGATCTGTGTATGTAGCTTACCCTACAGACGTCTCCTGGGTGTTTCTGTGAGCTTACCCTACAGGCATCTCCTGGGTGTTTCTGTGAGCTTACCCTACAGGCATCTCCTGGGTGTTTCTGTGAGCTTACCCTACAGGCATCTCCTGGGTGTTTCTGTGAGCTTACCCTACAGGCATCTCCTGGGTGTTTCTGTGAGCTTACCCTACAGGCATCTCCTGGGTGTTTCTGTGAGCGGTAACAAGACGTGACCTGATCCCTCCGACGATCTCTCTCCCTGTTCATTCCTCTGGGGCAGGAGAGAAATGAAAATGCTGATTTTAAGTTATTCATTTATTTATTTACAATTAAAATGGAAATTATATTTACATTTTAATTGTAAATAAATAAATAAATACATACATAAATGAATACTTTACATTTCATTACCCAAGTAAAGACACTTACAAGTCCAAATAAGTATTCTGCATTCTCAAATGTAAGACCCCTTTCAGGAGGTAATTAAGGAGTAATAGCATAATAGACCATTAATATATTTACTCAGTCAGACCATCAACATAATTTTTACTCTTTCAGGCATGCAGTTTTTCACTGTTGGACACATTCATATGTTATGGAATATGGTTTCTGTAACCCTACTGACTGGTGTCTTGTGATCCTGCTCTGGGTCCTGACACAGGCCCTGGGGCCCCGGCTGATGGTGCTGAATGGCTTTTTAATTAGAGACCCCCAGCGTTTCCCACTCTGAGTAAAACGTCCCTTACCTGGCACAGCAGCAACAGAAGATGGACTGGAGGGAGAGGTCTGGAATGAGACGAGACAGACGGACGGGAAACAGATGAGCCGGACTTTGTGAAAAGGGCCTTCGGAGGTAAGTCTCCGTAACCCTCCCAGTTTATTCTGCTTCTGTTTCTCACAGCAATTTATTCAATATGCGTACACTGTACCATCCCCAGCAGAATCTATGCTTTGCCTCTTAGTGCAGTACAGCCCATTTTCTCTTTCTGCCGAAGACCATGTATCACTTCTTGCTTGTTTACAGGTGGTGTAAATATGCCTTTATAATTTTTTTTTTACATACAATTTTACAAAGAGAGGAAGCTTTAGACTGTGCAATTATCAAAGCATTAAGTTTAAACACATTTTATCGTTGAGCAAGACACAATATCTATGTCTGCCCTTATTTTGTAGTTTTTTTTGTTTGTTGTTGCAACACATAGCAGTGCTCGCATCCAACATGGTATCGGTATTGTTTCTCAGAGACCATATTCCAGTTAGTAGGAATGAATCCAAAGAGCTCGGCGATGTAGTCATGGTCCAAATGTGACCGTGTTTCCGTGTTTGCGTAACCCAACGCCTCTTTTCGCACTTCGTCTCGGGGTAAAGACCACCGCGCGCGTCTGTCTGCGCTCGGAAAGTCACATCAAAAAAAAAAAAATTCTTGCAGCGTGCAAGCCAGAGACAGTGTCGACATTTCTTGTTACAGATCAAATGAGAATAAGCAGCAGACATCCAGAATGTTCTCACAGTTGGACTGGTGCTGTGGAGCCGAGCAGGAGTCAGTAGACACTGTTCATACGGTACAGCATCGTTAAAGTTTCACTCCTAAACCAGCCAACCTGGACAGTTCACACGTGGCAGCTGCCTTGTCTGTGGCACATCCTCTGTGTCAGGGTCCTCAGAATCTTACTAGTTATTAAATTATACGATTTTCCCTTAAAACAACCGCAGTCACAGAATTTTACTTTCTCATAATTATTTCAAGTTCTCCCTGGCTTTCACAGCTGCATTGTATAATACTTTCCAATCATATATCTGATATTACATATCTGGTATTATATATCTGATATTATCTATATCTATTTCTCGGATATACTTCAGGTATACTTCAGCAGATTTTTAACTGTTCAATAAGGACTTCTTTGAAACTATTCTAACCATTAAATCTGTTCCTGAATCATAAATTACTTCCAGCTGACACGGACCATCACAGCCATCACGGCTGAGATATTAATTAAATTTATGATTTGAACTCTATCATCTCGGTTTCCTCACACAACAGAGCTCTGTTATTGCTGACAAAGATTCAACATTTCCCTATTTTAAATTATGTCTTCTACTTTGTCGGTGTCTAATTACCAATAAAATGCCATATCAGTTTTTGAGGATTGTTCTTCAGCAACATGAGAATAACACATTTTTCATACTCTGCTCTGGTGCAAATTGTAAATTATACACCACCTTGCCCAGACTCCTGCAGCTGGCACAGACCTCTCCATCCGTGCCAGCAGACCACTTTAGCTCATTCAGGACTAATGTCACGTCTTGGTTCTCCTCAACGGCCTCAGACGGTCGCCTAAATCAAATTGGGGAGATTAGAGCTAATCTACCAGCCGAGGGCACAGATCCATCCCCCTGTAACTTCAAACAGTCTTCACTTCACACCCCTGCGCTACGTACGTTAGCACGATGTGTCGCTCATGCCATATTTAATGGTAATTGTTGGTGCTATTTGAATTTTACAACTGTTGCATTTATTTTCGCCTTCAATACTTAATAATTATGTGTTCTGGGTCTACATTATTGCAAGTGCAGCTTTAATGGCGTTTGACCTTGTGAGGCATGCCAAACAAGCCAGATAAATAAACAAATAAGTAAATTTGGTTTACTGGAGCAATAAAGGTTAAGCACCTGGCTCAAGGGCACAGGCCCTCTCCTGAGAACGGAGCCAACGAACCCAAACTCCATTTCCCTAAACATTACACCACCATTATACTGTCCTGCTCCGCTTATTTTAACAGTACCTTACTGTTTTTATAAGAACAGGGAGACAGCATGCAAAATGTAATTCATTAAATCTTTTCAAAATTAAAAAAATAATGATAAAAAAAAATCTATCCTCCACTTTGTAATTATTTAAAATGGCACGCTAGTGGTTCTCAAAGACTGCAGCAAGCCAACGCAGACCCACCAGCCCCCCCCCCCCACATTGACGCACGGCCCCCTGCAGAGGTGTATGCAATGGAATTTTTCTTTTGAGATATCACCTTGACATACAGAACAGGAAGTGCACGTTTCCGGTTAGAACCTCGCCAGGAGTCGAGAGGACAACAGACGACTCCACATGGTGGCCAATGCGATTTGAATAGCGTAAGATAGTCGGCCACCACGGCTGCTGGCCAACAGATAACGTGCGGTGCTGATACATTTAGACAACGCAGCATGTGATCAGCAGAGACCGGTCAGTAGGCTGCCTACAACAAAGCATGAGTATGACAGTTAAGTATGATGGTGAAATTCAATTTGATGCTAAAATAAGGAAGTTCCTTCACTATTTCCATTACTCCATCTACACTTATACAGCCGTGTCATACATCCCTTGCGTCCACAGTGATTCTAATGATACTAAAACACAGGCTTTTTTGTTATTTCTTGTCTCTGTCGTTTGCAGTGGAGCATTTCCATAACCTCCCGTGACCCGACAGAAAAAAAAGATTATTTTTTTTTGACATAACACAAATATTACAAAAACCGGTGAAAATATTTTCAAAATATTATTTTTTAAATGTCGTCTATACAGAACAACAGGTATCAGAATAGAATGTATCTATGGTTCTTGAAATTAAGACATTAAGAAATTAAGAGATCCATGTTCCCTACAGTGGACGAAAGTGAATTGCCGAGTAGCATTAGGATAGAATGTATCACGTTCCACAGGCAGATTCCAGTATTATCTTTATAATCTGGGTTATCTGTACTTCATACTGCAACGGCATCAGTTCAATAGCAATCTTCTATGTTTAAACAGCTCACTTACTTGAAAGAATCATGGTCACTACAGCGTAACCTCTGCGCGTCGTTCAAGATTTCCACGCGAACCTCTTGTTTTTAAACGGGTTCATTTTTGATTGTGAGTGAATTTGTGGTCATGACTTGACTCTGCTTTTGACAGCAAAAAAGGAGATGACGCAAGGCAAGAGAGCAAGCCACAATATTTCACGCTCTTTTGAACGAGTGGGGTACAGGAAGTGCAGTACTGAGTTCAGTTTGAAGCGTGGGGTGGTGTCCTGTTCAGCGTCGGAAAAGTCTCGATGTTGAAATTATTTAGAATGTTGTTGTTGTAGTCTGGTTGTCCTTTTCCAAAAGTGTCCAGTACATAGGCCTACACATGTAGCCTACACACCCACATATATTATTTTCTTCGGCTAAAAGCACACTATGTTGAGTTATATGTTGTTGTTTTTTTCCATTTAAAACAACAGGATTAATTTCTTCTAACACCCAGTCTGTATAAGTTGGGTAAAACTCGGGGAGTTACAGAAACTGCACGGCAGACAAAAAAATAATAAATTGTCACAAGTCTGCTGCAAGTTGGCCCTGTCGGTACCAGAAACCCAACCAGAACTGAACGTTTGGCCACATCTCATAAATATTCAGGTAATCAAACCAAACAGCTACCAATAGAATACAGTTTATTATCATAATTACAATTGTTGTTGTTGTTGTTGTTGTCGTAAGAATGGTAGTGTATGATGCATGGCGATGTGATGGTAAATGTTGGGTCATGGCCGAGCCAAATGATTTTGTCAGGTGGCAAACGACATTGAGAAAAGATCAGCGTAACAACTGACGTGCAGCCGCAGGCCACCGCAATACAATGCACTGGCCGCTCCTCTTTCGCAAGGAGCCAATTTAATAGTCAAATTGCCTACGACCGATATCACACCCTCCTCCACTACTTCCTCGCGCATATGAAACTGCTTTCAGAAGCTTCCTGCTACTGTTTCCTCATCTCGGGACATAGCTTCAGACAGTTACTAGGTGACAAATTTTAAAGTCTATTGCCGAAACTTTTTAAAATTTAAATCAAAGGATCTACATTTTACACGCTAACAATGAACATTTTGGAATCATATACGTTAATCATCACCCAAGCGGTAAAACATTAACGGGGCAAAAGTCACAGGCTTTGCTCGCTGTAGTTCGAACCTTGAACCTAAAAAGGCTATTGACATAGGAGGTAAGGTAAATTTAAGTGTACTACTTCGCACAACTGGTTCATGAAAACATTGCCTATATGTTGGATTGGTGGGGTACCTTAGCCGCGACCGCAGAAACACGTTTTTAGTGGTGCGTGAATTCCTTGTAGTGCTGTGTTTGTCAGGAAATTTTTAAAATGTATGTGTGCATAACTGTAATTATTCAATGTTTTTTAAGCCGATACTATGTTCACCTTCCTCTCCAGACGGGTTTTTATGTTTTATAATTTCCTTAATCTGGAAATGTGGTCGAACTGTCTATAGAGGTAGGCTAGCCTAGGCGAAAATGAAAGTCTTCACGCTGTCTGGTCTACTTGTTGATAGCGTGATATCGTCTCTGTTTACGGTAGGATGGCAGCTGCAGGTGCAACTAGCCAACGTCAAGCTATGGTGGGTGATCACAGGCCAAACAGCATTACTCCTGAAAAAAATAACGTTTGAAAACGTGGCCTGACAAGCGTCATAATAAATAAAATATATAATTTATAAAATATATAAAAATAAATATTACTCTTTCATTATAGTAGTTACTCTTGTTGATTTATTCTGTAATTTTATTATGTCAATTGTTGATTCAGTTTGATTTAAACATCAAGTATCAATAGTGTAGTAGCATCTACAGTAATAGTACAAATACAATAATAATTGGCTAATAATAATAATAGTTAGAATTAATTTCCCTCTTATTTATCAAAATTCAAAAACACAGTAAAATCCTTTATGGTTTTTACTTGGCGTGGTGTAGGTCTAGTTGGAGGAGAGAGAAAAAAACAGATTACAGTAAACCAATTTCCCTTCTTTTTAGCTCCACCGATTGCATTTCCAATGGCAAGAACCACGATGAGCTGGAAGCTGTCATGAATTCAGAACCGATCTTAGAGGAGGTTTTGATAAAACGGTCTCAGCAGAAGAAGAGGACTTCGCCACTGAACTACAAAGAGAGGTTATTTGTCTTAACAAAGACGAAACTAACATATTATGAAGGTTCACCTGAGGTGAGTTTGAAGTTTTGATATAAAGGCTGTTTTGTCATATTCTTGTATTGAAATTAATACTGTTTTGTTAGGGTCGTATGTTCTAATAGGCCATCGTTATTTCTGTAGTGGGACGAGCACATGTGAGCTATATAATATACCAGTTGATAGAAACCATGTTAAAACTCAGCATCCAAAATGCAAGTGATTTCTAATCATGGTACAAATATGATGTTACATTTTGCATTGCTTGAAGTTAAAGCCCCTAAAATGTTATCCCAGTTAGCAAATGAATATTCAACTGTTAATATTTATTTTTTGACAAATTAAACTTGCTGTGAAGTACAGATAAAAAGAACACTGTTGTAAATGATAAACCGAAACGATATTATTTATGCTGTACAATTCCATCAGGCCAAGATAACCAAAATGTAAATGGGGTTTTAGCTCAAAAATGGTTTGAATTTGTTCCAACTCCTTTTAGGTCAGCTTCTGTTTTCGTACTCCCCCACATCCCCTCAGCTCTAGGTTTGCGAAATAACCACATGGCTCTACATGTGATTTCCCAGGAGTGTGGCTTTATATATATATATATATATATATATATATATATATATATATGTGTGTGTGTGTGCGTGTGTATGTGTATGACGTCTGCCTTGGATAAATATTGTTAATATTGTGTCCCCACATTTTCTTTCACAGAAGAAGACAAAAAAGGGCTCAGTTGATTTACAGAAGATCAAATGTGTGGAGATAGTAAAAAATGGAGGCACGCTTATCCCCTGCCAAAATAAGTATCCATTTCAGGTACAGTGCGGGACTTTTATTCATTTTTATTCACAATACTTGAGTCAAAATACAGACACAGTGTATGGACACTGGCCTTCAGTTGCTGTACGTTCGGTATCTGGATTTTGAAGAAAGCGATTTTTCCTTTTTTCAGGTCGTGTATGATTCCAGCACCTTGTACATTTTTGCCCCAACCAATGAGCGAAGAAGTGTTTGGGTGCAGTATATGAAGGAGGGTACGTGACTGCACGTAATAAAACCGAACATTTTAGAATGTTGTTTTATGACAAAAATAAATCTTACTTATGAATGTTTTTTTTATCCTCCTGAGATGCAACAGAAGAAAAAGTTTAATTATTTCAATATTTTGACAAAATACAGATGTCTTGGACGACAAACCATGTTGCAGTGAAATAAATTTTCCAGAATGTTATTTATTTTTTTTTTTATTGAGTGTCCCTTGTAGTGTTAGTTTCAGCAGAGTATGACATGGTTCTTGAGATAAAGACCAATGCCTTATGGGGGACTGAAATGAATTTTAGGAGGATTGTTTTGTTTAAATGTTTTGCAGTTTGGAACAGGCCACAATTTCTAAGAGATTGATAGAACCCTGTAGATGCAGATATTGCCAGGCAGATTTCAAAATTCTGGATAAATTCCACAACTTCTACGTCTATCAACAAAGTCTGTAAACCAAATGTTGAATGTTTTTCCTTGCAGTTAGCAAAACGTGTGTACCTGGTACATGAGGTGGGTTTAGGTCTATCCAGATAACGGGTTCATCCATACAGTTAAGGGCTGAAGCAGGGTAAATATCTAACCAGCAAAAACAGCCAACTCAGCTGCAGAAGAACTGGCTCTCCTGGATCGTGGTATTTACTTTGTGAACTTTTATTCGTCCAAAAGTGAAGGGAGACATTGGAAAGCCTTCAGGCCTCCAGTGAAGTCAAGCTTGTAAAAGATTGCGTTCTTGCCGTAAACTGAGCATAATTGTTGTGTTATTTTTCCATTGCAGAGATTAAGCAGAATAACTCAGTCGTGGCCAAATTCCACCCTCAGTTCTGGCAGGAAGGGGTGTGGCTCTGCTGCAGACAGGTGGAGAAGCTGGCGCTGGGCTGTGAGGAGTATAACCTGTTCGGAGACAGTAAGGCCGACGGAGATGACCCGCAGGAGCGGTGCCCTCAGTGTGCTAACACGGGTGCTAACAGTGTGCTAACAACCTCTGCTATTAGGCTATATTATATGTATTTAGTAACTGCCTCGTGAAGATGCTCGGCTCTGACGTCTGTAACTATCTTGGTAACACTGTGTCTCTTTCTGAAATTAATATCAACAAAGATTAATATATTTAGGCCACATAAGTGGTGAGCAGGAAAATGCTCCATTTGAGCTGTTAATGAGAATGTATAATGTGGGTACTTCTATTAACCTAATACATCACTATATGTTTTCTCAATGACAGGTAAGGGAACTTGCAGTGAGAAACGTCACGCTGGGCTTTCTCTTACACTGTAGACAGTGGGCTCTTATTGTTTCCCAAGCCAAAATACTCTCATTTTTCTAAGATTTATATTTCCATGTAGTCAGTAATTTCATTATCGTCGGTGGCAAGCCCTGTCTCCAGACAGGGTGCAGAAACCTGTCAGTCAGTTAACAGATCAAAGCGATTGGCGCTAAGATGTGAGCAGGTACTGCGCCGTGGCTAAGCTTGTCCTTCCTTAAAAAGTTATTAATGACGGACGCTACCAAGGAAGCCAGTCTCTCAGCCGTTCCTTTACAGAGGGACATGACCTTTTCTGACCTTGCTTCTCTCTGTCACAGCCAGTGTACGTATTGACTCGCATTGATTGTGTTCTATCGTCAGTTTTACTGTCTGCATTATGAAAGAAATGTGGCTCCTGCTGACCCCATTACATTATTATTTTAATTTAATTTATTAGTGCACTATGAAGTGGAAAGGCAGATGTAATTCATTGTTCAGTATGTTGTCCCCAACATTCTGTAGAGCTGGATGTCTAGCTCTGTTTTTGATGTAGAAACTAAGGCAAAGAACCATCCTGGGCACTCAACACTGATGGGTGCATCGACAGGACACCACCTGGCATCTGAATGCATTATACTAGTCCAATCTTCCTTGTGTAAAATAAGTACTTTTATTATTACTTGTATTATTTTAGTAGGTTTATTGGTTAAAGATTGAAGATTATGCAGAACCTTAGTCAAAGTATGAACTGTTATTTTTGAGCAAATGGCCTGGTGCAGTGGGGGAGTGGCCCTGTCTCTGTTCTCATGTCAAAACCAGTGGAAATGTGGTAATGGCTAATTTTGAATTCAGTGACACCAATCGTTGCCTTAGCAACTTGCTGACTGCTGAGATTGCAGTCGTTAAAGGAAATGTTGCTTCCTTCTTTCAGTTTCACGAAAACCTCTTCCTCCAATTCCTGGAAATGAAAAGACTGGAAAGGTATTTTGATGATGCTTTCTTGCGCTTTCCTTGAGACAGTTTCATTCACCGTGCCAGTTTATTCAGTCTGAATACACACAGTGATCTGAGATTTGCAGAAGGTTTAGTTCTGATGTTTTCTTGGTGGTAACAGTGTAGGATACTGGTTAGGGAACTCGCCTTGTAACCTACAGGTTTAATTCCCGGTTAGGACACTGCTGTTCTACCCTTGAGCGAGGTACTTAAGATGAATTGCTTTACGACATCCAGCTGTTTACCTGATACTGTGTAAAAATGCAAATAAACTCTGTATCAGCGCATCTAAAAAATGCCTTTAATGTAGTGGTTGCTCAGAGCTAGTTGGCTTTTACTCTGTTGAAAACCCAACAATCTAAATTTATTAATCCCAACAGTCTTAATATATCAATCCCAACAATTTTAATGTATCAGTCCCAACAATTTTAATCTATCAATCCCAACAATCTTAATTTATCAGTCCCAAAAATCTTAATATATCAATCCCAACAATCTTAATGTATCAGTCCCAACAATTTTAATCTATCAATCCCAACAATCTTAATTTATCAATCCCAACAATCTTAATCTATCAATCCCAACAATCTTAATCTATCAGTCCCAACAATCTTAATCTGTCAGTCCCAACAATCTTAATTTATCAATCCCAACAATCTTAATTTATCAATCCTAACAATTTTAATTTATCAGTCCCAACAATCTTAATCTATCAATCCCAAAAATCTTAATTTATCAATCCCAACAATCTTAATTTATCAATCCCAACAATTTTAATTTATCAGTCCCAACTATCTTAATCTATCAATCCCAACAGTCAGTCTTAATTGACGGAGTGCCACCTTCATGTCGGGACAAACCGGTTCTCAGCGCTGCTCCTGTTTGAGTTGCTGCTAATCTGGGACCTCCTCCCCACAGGGTCGGCGACCGCCCCCGCCCCCGCCTCCAGAGGAGAAAGAGGAGGAGGAGAACCAAGAGGAGGACGCAAAGGAGATGGTGTTCATCGCCCTGTACGACTTCGATGGCATGGAAGCCCAGGACCTGACCCTGGTGAAGGGGGAGGAGTATATGATCGTGGAGAAGAGTGACGTGAACTGGTACAAAGCACGAAATAAATACGGGTACGTGACACCCGTGCCCTCCCCTCTGTGCTCCGGGAGCGCTTGTAGACTGGCGGGTTCGGACACGGTGATTCTATATATATGTGTATATATATGAAAGATTTGACAGGGCTTGTCTAATGCCCTCTAGTGGTGAGGCAGTGCTATAGCCATTTCCTGCTGAGGGACACACTCAGCTAATGAGGAAGCTTCCTTCAGTTGTAGCTAAAAATGAGTCACCTATTTTCGCATTTCAAGCTAATTCCACTCAGGAAATTTGACAGAAGGGGCACTTGCTTTATTATCCTTAAACTCAATGTATGTGCATGTGTGTTTATTGAGAACCTTAGTCTTGTTGTCTAACGCTCTGCTGCTGCTTATTTAGAGAAGAAGGATATGTCCCCAGCAATTATGTGGCCGAGAAGGGACTGGGTCACATTGACCAGTATGTGTAAGTGTCTCGCATATTGAGTCTTATTTTCTTTATTATTGTAGCATTTAAGATCAAATTTTAAATGTTTTTAAATTACATTTAATATTCATAAAACTGCAGTGTTATGCATAATATACCTTCCTGCGCTTTGTGCTAGTATGTTTCATTTCACGATGAATCCTGACATTGCTTGTGTTAAATTAACCTTGTGTCTGTTGCTTTATTATTTTTTTTACCTTTTAGCTGGTACTGCAAAAATGTGAACAGAAACCAAGCAGAGCAGCTACTTAGAAAAGAGGTGTGTGAGAGTTTGCAATTGTGTGTGTAATGCCAATGCACTGAAGAAATAACACATTAGCAGAAATCTGTCCTCCAGAGAGGCTGTTCAGTCTGTGGGGCTTTACTCTTTTTCTACCTCGATTGCTCCAAAATATCATCAGGTGGGCATAGTCTATTCACGTTTAAAGTTCCATTGCATGGCTCAGCTATCCAATCAGCAGCATTGAAAATACAGACCTCAGTAAGCCTTTAGCCTTTGGCTAGCAGACATTTTAGGTAACAATAAGGTCTGTGAACAACATTCCACAGTGCTGTGTGTTCTTTCCGGGCTTTAAAAGCTATAAAACAGGATTTTCTTGTCTCTCTTGGTTAAGTGGTATTACTGAAAGCAGACACATTTTCATTGATGAGGTTTTGCAAGTGTTTCCCAGCTATGTGCCTAGATAGCCGCACGCATTTGACGAGTGTTGCATGCTATGTGCCTGTGAAAGTAGATGCCCCACATTCTCCAGTGTTGCGTTTCAGCTTCCAATTTTGAAATCAGGCTGGGCTATAACTCAGTTGACGTTACTGCTAAACTGCATTGTGTTTGGAAACCGTGCAGGCCCCAGTACAGGCGCGTAACTGCCCCTCTCTCCTCAGGACAAAGAGGGGGGGTTCATGGTGAGAGTCTCCAGCAGCCCCGGAGCTTTTACCGTCTCTCTGTACACCAAGTCCGCAGGGTGAGCACCGGCACCCGTCCCGCACTTCCATCCTTCCTGGCGTCGCTTGTGCGCCGAGCTCCCTGAGCTTGCCTGCTGGTATATACCGGCTCTGGCTGACACACACACACACTACTCGCTGCAGAAATGTGGGTTGTTCAATGGGCGGGGCGTTCGACTGGCGAGCCGAGAACGCAGAAGCACGCAGACGCCGAAAGGTTAAGACTGTCCCCGGACGGCGCAAAGTTGTCTGATTCCCATGTTCCCCCAGAGAAGGCGTGCCCTCCATCAGACATTACCACATCAAAGAGACGCAGGGGACGCCCAAACAGTACTACCTGGCGGAGAAGCACCACTTCAGCAGTATTCCGGAGCTGATTGAGTACCACCAGCACAACGCAGCAGGTGCGCGCGGACGCCGAAACGCTCCTCATGTCCTCCGCTAGCGAAGGAGAGCCGTGGCTGCTCTCATCCGGGCACAAGCACGGCTCTGTCCACGCACAGCGCTAACTGTGAGCAGCAGTGTGCCTTTAGCTGCCTCTGATCAGTCGTCAGTGTGTGTAAATGCTGTGGTGAACGTGTGTCAACATGCAGGTTTTTGTGATATTTTGACGGCTGTGTTTTTTGGCGTGCAGGTCTTGTGGCCAGGTTGCGTTATCCGGTGGGAAAGAGTGGGACATCAGCCCCTTCTACTGCAGGATTCAGCTACGGTGAGCAGCTGGCCCGGTCAGCCGGCCCGGTCTGGATTCCACACTAGGACCGCGGGGCCCGTCCACGCACTAGAACCGAGCCGTGAACAGGACGAGCACCCCCGATTTTCTGTGCGGGTCTGGTGAGGCTGTGCTCTTTTTTTTTTGGCTGTCTCTCTAGAAAAGTGGGAGATCAACCCGTCAGACCTGACCTTCATGAAGGAGCTGGGCAGCGGGCAGTACGGGGTGGTGCGTCTGGGCAAGTGGCGGGCGCAGCACAAGGTGGCCATCAAGGCCATCCGCGAGGGCGCCATGTCCGAGGAGGACTTCATCGAGGAGGCCAAAGTCATGATGTGAGTCTCAGATGCAGTACTCCCTCTGGACTTATGATAGGCGGCTGCTGCTGCCCTTCTCTGGTTCAATGTCCGTCATGAAAAAGAATAATTCTGTCACCGTGTGTCTGTGGCCAGGGACTTTCTTGTTCTCCATCTCTCCTTGGTACTGACATCATGTCACGCAAGGTTTGGCATAGATGACCATGTTTCCCACTCAAGAGCCCTCCATTGTTGCACTTCAGTATTACTTGATATCCTCAAACCGTTTGTATGTTATTTGGCCCTCTCTAAATCACTGATGTTTTATTTCATGTCCCGAAGTCATTGAGAACTTATTTGACATCCACAAATGAATGCAATCTTAATTGAGGTTCACAAATGCTGAAGAGAATCTCCATGCTTTTTTTTCTTTTTAAAATCTCTACCACCAGGAAGCTGTCCCACCCGAAGCTGGTGCAGCTGTATGGGGTGTGCACCCAGAAGAGGCCCATCTACATCGTGACCGAGTTCATGGAGCTGGGCTGCCTGCTCAACTACATCCGGCAGCGACGGGGCAGCTTTGGCACCGAGACCCTGCTGGGCATCACCCAGGACGTCAGTGAGGGCATGGAGTACCTCGAGAGCAACAGATTCATTCACCGGGACCTGGTACTCACCCTTTCAGCGTAACTGTGTTATACCCCAGCTGCTACGTCGTCCTCGAGTAGATATTGTCAGGCTAAACTGTTAGCGAATGTGCCCTGCGATAGATTGGCGCTCTGTCCAGGGTGTCTTCCTGCCTCTCGCCCAGGGCATCCTGGGATAGGCTCCAGCACCCTGACCAGGATTAGGCGAGCGTAGCTGATAGATGGATGTTGGAGAATGAGAATGGATTCCACATTGAACATTAAGACCTATTGTATCATACCTATTATGTCGTTGTATAGGCTGTATTTTGAAATGCATATTGAATGAACATTGGTTTTTCTCCCAACAGGCTGCAAGGAACTGCTTAGTGAACGATTCTCTGGTGGTGAAGGTGTCAGATTTTGGAATGGCTAGGTACTGTGGAATATGAAAAATGTTCTGACATGAGCAGTGAAACTATTTATAACTCAAAATGTGTCACTCAGTTAATTGGAAACCTTGTCATTTTTGTGTCATTCAGCTTACACAGAGAGTTTATTTGTTTGTGTATGATCTTTCGGAAATTAAGTGAAGTGAAATGTGGGATTATTTTGTCCTGCAGGTACGTCCTGGATGATCAGTACACCAGCTCCGCTGGGATCAAATTCCCCGTGAAGTGGTCTCCGCCTGAAGTCTACAATTATTGTAAATACAGCAGCAAGTCAGACGTGTGGTCATTCGGTAAGGATGGACACTGTGGTTTTTGGCACAGAATGCTTGTGTGCCAGGTCTTTGTAAGTGAACGTGTTGGGATCCTCCTGTCCTCCTCAGGTGTGTTGATGTGGGAGGTGTTCACAGAAGGCAGAATGCCCTTTGAAAAAAACGCAAACCATGAAGTGGTGATGATGGTCAACCAAGGCCATCGGCTGTACAGACCGAAGAAGGCCACAGCCAACATCTACGAAATCATGCAGTTGTGCTGGGTTGAGGTATGTGTGTGCTGCAGGTTTGCCGACTCTGTGCCTGATCCATCATGCTCACAGGCGGCCTGCCTGTACTAGGTCATCACTGTAAAATCCATGTGCACTCAACATGACTTTTAAAGGCTATCCACACTTCCTCGCTGTCACGATTTATAGACAAGATAAAACGTATATTTCTTAATTCGTAAAACAAATAGAATATTGAGTGAATTGTAATCGTATCCCTTAATATCACCTTTAAACCCCATGGCTGAAGTAGGTGAGGAATACTAATGGTGTGGATTATGTCATCATCAGTGGCATTGCTTGTTAGTATATATCGACCCTTTGTTGTTTGTGGGTGTTAAAGTAAACCGACCAAATGCACTTATTTTAGCTGCGGTATAAGGAGGGTTTGTGCAGGCTGGTGCCTCAATGCGCTCACAACCCTGAGGCAACAGTGGAACAGGAAGTGTTAATGGGTGTCAGTGCGATGCATGAGCTGGCCTGCTCTGTGCTGAGGTCACTGGGTGTAGTGCCCAATGCTTCTGCACTGTAACACAGTACTCTCCAAGGCTGTGTGCCCCTGCAGCCAGCTACTCCAATCACACGGAGTCAGCTAACAATGCGAGCCATAACCTATAATATTAACAATGATGATTTATTACAAAAGAGCAACATGTCAGCCTGCACAGTCTTCATCAGGTTACTAATGGTGTTCCTCCGGATCTGTCTAAGAACATTTAAACAGTGTGTGGGTGTTTATCTTTTTTTTCTGATTCCTGGGATTACTTTCACTTGCAGTGCACCTGAACTAATGATTAGACAAACTTTTGCCTTTATCTACCAAGTAAAATGATTAATTACTGAAAACTATGATGCAAACTTCAGTGGGTTTGGAAGGTGAGGCCTACTGCTTCACTGAGCACATGACTCAGTTCAGAGCTGTGATTGGTGGTGTTTGTTCAGTGCTGCCCCTGTCTGCTGTCCTATTAGCCATGTTACTGATTCTGCCATTAGCCTATAAACAAACAGATCAGATGCACACAATCCTACAGGTTTTTAAAACAGGAAGTGGACGTCTAAAAGCAGGATGTTTCAATTTCGTGACTTTTTAATAGATCTGCACTTTATATTACTTGGTGCAAAAACAGTGTTTTCATATCTCATTTTTGTTTCAGTGATGCATTTAACTTTTTATCTTGTTTATTGTTATTGTAGAATTTATTTATTTATTTATTTATTTTGACTGCAAAGGGTCTGTTGTTACAATTATCCCATGTTGTTTAGCTCTGTGATCTAGTCTTTGACTGCTCAGTTCAAGAAATCTCCCATGTATGGATTGTAAGCGAAAATAGTTTTAATATCTTCTAAAGGAAAATGATCAAATTCAGTCCTCGCTCTCTGAATGTAACCACTTCCCCTCTCCTGTACCTTCCTTTTCACAGAAACCTGAAGACCGGCCACCATTTGCCCAGATTACTGTGCTGATCAGAGAGTTGCTGGAGGAATGGAGCTGAATTTCATATGCAAAAAGAGACATGGACTATAATATAAACATGACCTGGATCTTAGTTTTCTGCCCAGGTACCTGCTCAGTTGAATACCTCTTCCACATACGATTTGTTCTACAGCTTGCCAGAGAAGCACCATCTTAAGCCATGCATTACAAATCTGTCTGTATTGAACTATATCAATTAGAAAGAACATCTGCATGCTGCAGAAACATTCTGCCATGCATTTAACATTTCAGAAGGTTGTTTCATGCTACATTTGGAATATTTTTATAGAAGAATCCTGACATTTTGATTGTAAAGATGAAAAAAGAGGACTTATGTTGTAATTGATGTTATTCAAATGGTTTATACATACATATGCACATAAACAAATACATGGACATACATGCACGCATGCACACACGTGTGCACACACACACTTACACGCATACACACATGCCAACACGCAGACACACACACACACACGGCACACACACCCACCGGTATACACACACGGAAACACATGCATGTGCACACAGATTTTTGGATTTCATACGCATACAGAATTCAGTATGACATAAAACCATTTATGAGATAATGCAATTATTTTGTGCATAAATGTTAGGAGCCACAAATTTGATGCTAATATTTTTGTAAAATTATTACACTAATGTTGTTTGTACTGAGATGTGAAGCTGCAGGTGACTGCTTTTCTCTAAATACAAATGTTTTTCCTTCTCAGTATAAGTTAGAGGGTGGTATTTCATTTCTTTAATGACAGACGAAACAAATAAAATTCAATAACACATTCTTAGCAAAAAAGCAGATTTTTATAGGCAGGTATGCTTTCTTTAGTCCGGAAGACTTTAGTCAGTGGTTTCACAGTGTAAGAGAAGGAACTTGATTCTGCAGCTGCCTATATCAAAAATATTTTTATTTTTTCTCCGGTCTCATGGAGTTTGCATTTTCAGTTCTTCGTCCTAGTTACTCTCGTCCAGACTCCTAACGTGCACGCGGGAGGCAGTCTTTATATCAGAGTATGTCAAAAGTATAATGTCAGAGCTTTGTTCCACTGGTTTCTGAAATGACACATCTATGCAATAAAATGTTCAATGGACATCTGCAAGAATCTGAAAACTGATCAAATATAATGTCTGGAAAAAAAAAAAAAAAAAAAAAATATATATATATATATATATATATATATATATATATAATTTTATCTGGAACTTAGTTCTACCAGATATTGCGAAGAGCTTGCTCCCTGTAGAGGGAGCCAAAGTTTGTTAGACGGTTTCCGGGACGTCTTTTTATGACATTGACCTGCTTATAATAAAGTGCGAAAGCTCGTATTACATTCACAGCAGCACTAAATGCATGTATTTAAGATAATCGTGGATTATTGAGGATTGAGGTATTTCGTCATCTCTGGACGCAAACCATTCAGGGCTAGTTAGACCTCCTATTAATGCAGTGAGTCCTGCACAGGCACATCATATAGTACCACTCCTGGCTGTATCGTCCTTTATGCTATTAAAACTCAATATTATAGGCTAGTCTGCAAACCTTAGTATTTTTAAATACAGGGCGACAAATGCCCTGCGGTTGGCTACTGGCTGGCTGCTTTGACCCATTTATCAGAATTACTTTTGTTTATCCCTGGGTCACATGGATTACAGCAACAGTATGATAGTCTTAGCGAATGCTTGGACTGTCATCGAAAAAGAAGCCATCGAAGCATTCAAGCCTTATGTGAGCTAGCCAACGTACTTTGTTTTGTAGTAAAAACGGAACGCCTTCTAGCATTGACATAAATCAAAGATATTCTTACTTAATGAAGTGTGAATCGCTATTGAATCTATTCGTTACACAGAATATGGTAGCTCGACGTAAACTGTTTATGATCTCTAATCACCATACGCTGCCTATATTCTATACTGTTAATTGGTTTCAAATTGCACATCCCTTGACAAAAATGTATGCAACATGAAGAGTTGGCTAAAATTATTGCGGCAGCACCGGTGTGTTACTTTGCCCTGCCCACACATCCCTATGGTAACTGTAGCCCACGTGCTGTATACGTCAACAAGGGCTTGCCATTCGAATGACAAAGTCAAGAAGCAGGAGTCGAGTTTATTGATAAAATAGCCTATGCTGGTGGTAAGAAAGGGGAATTGGGGTGTCTAGTCTTTTTTTCGCTTGGAGAGGGGTTCTCTTCCTCCCTCTCTCCACTCATCCTCTCCTCCTCTCCAGCTCGGCGGGTGCCCTATTTAGAAGCACCTTGGTGTGTTTAGTTTACGTGGGCTCACCCGGGCGATTGACTCGCGCTTTCTTCCTTTCCACCCATCAACTGTGTGCCCTGTCAGTCCGCCAGACCGTCATGACTTATGTATGAACATTGCACGGATACATTAAACGCCGTTGGATACCTACTACGTAACCCGAGGAATCAAGAAGTTCCACATAACGAGTAGCACGTTGCAGAGTTCCAAACCATTATCGCGGTTTGCGCCTCCGTGGCAATCCTATACGACGTCCTTTATGACAACAAAGGTAAGACACGATTGATCATAAAACAAGTCTTTAAATTGTGCTCGGAATGTACTTTGACACATGGTAACTTTTACTGACATAGACTACTGTTATGCGGAGTGCCTGTTTATTTCGAGGGTGTGACATGTCAGCGAAACAGCATATCCCATGGGTGCACCTACGAAATGCAGGGCATTCAACGTAATCTTATCAATGGAAACTGCTACGGCGTCCGTGCCTCTGAACTTTGGCAGCTGAGTGTAGGACTACTGTTTGTTTCTTTGCAAGACCGCAAATATATTCAAAACAAGTATGCCAGTGCCTTTTTCGAAGCGTTGCACCTCGCAGTCGGTTTGACGGGCCATAAAGATCGTCTTTGAGATGGAGAAGCAGGACGAGTTACCTGCACGCTAGGGTCATGTAATGTGAATGTTGTCAAAATAGCAACATTGATTACTTGGAAGTCTTGCTAGGAGCAGCACGCTGAGGCCGTTCCACAAAGCATTGCGTCAGAAATTTGTCAAGAATCGCTTTTCGTTCGGTGACAGTGTAATGCAGTCGACTCATGGTCCGGTCGGATAAAACGAGTAATTGTAGTTGCTTTCTGTTTTGAGAATAACTCTGAAACAGATGGCAATAACGGTTTTGCACAACTGCCCCGTATGGTATGAAATATATCGCCACGACCATTCCATCCTTATGGTTAAATGTCCTAAGCCTTTTTCTAAATGCCTTCTGGCGTTGAAGTGTTGGAAGCAGTCTTTCCGGTAAAATTTTACTATATGCGAGGGTTTATTATTCATACAATTTTCTAAAGGGAAGAATTCGCCTTGATTCATTTTAATGATTCATTTATTCAACCTAAAGAATTGTGAAAAAACGGGTGTGGTACTCCAACACCTGATTTGTTGTGTTTTATGTCTTAGCTTATTTCAACATTGTAAATGTATAATTTTCAATGTGACATCATTACATTACATTACATTTATTTGGCAGACATCAATATTGCTGTATTCATGTACAGTGCAGTCCATAAGTATTTGGACAGTGGAGCAGTTCTTGTTTTTGCTCTGGACTACAGCGCATTGAATTTTAAATGAAGCAATCAATGCGAGGTTAAGGAGCAGACTGTCTGCCTTAATTTTAGGGTATTTACATACACATCCAGTCGTCCATGTTGCTATTGCAGGCCATTTTATACATACGTATTTTTCAAAGCAGTAGCGTATGTACCTTTTTGTGCCATTTGTTAAATGGAATTAGGATTTCAGCACCAACAACAAAGCTTTGATACAAAAAACATTTTAAAAAATTGTTGTCTTGTTTCCCGAGAACAAAAGCTGACGTGACACAATATCCACGTTGATAAAAAAAATAATTCCTTGCATTGAGGGTGCTTGGGCTCTTAGCTTGTATGGGCTCTTAGTTTGTATTGCACGCAGCCACAACACGTTTTTAAATCTGCTGTAGGGCCAGATGTTATGTCTTTCCCATTGCCTGCGGGATTGTGATGGGATTGTAAAATCAACATAAAGTGCTGTGCTCTAAACTCAGAGAGCCCCAGTATGTCTCAGGTCTGCACATTACATTCCTTTTCTTAGATGCTCACCAGAAGTGTGCATCATAGATGTGGCCCTGTTGAATGTTTTGCAAAATCAAATTTTCACAATATTACAGCAGCAAAGATTGGGTTTTGTCATTACAGTTAGCTAGATGGCATCATTACATTTACAGTTAAATTTGCATGGGTAAATGTAACCCAACCACGTGATTTCTCTACAATCTTTCATTTCTCCTCTGGATTTTTTAAACGTAAAAGCAGGTAGACTTTAGTTTAAAAACTCCAAGAGAAAGTGTGCACTGCATTTGAAATTCTTTAAGTGCACTCATTCAGCTCAGGAACTGGATGTTGTGCAAGTTGGCCAGTATCCAAGGATATGCTCAGGGTAGTAAGGAGTGACCTGAGGTACGGACTTTGCCTTAATTAGCTTTGTCCTGCATTTATAATTAAATACTTTTCCAGGCATTCATTTTCATAAGGATGTGGACTATAAGAGCAGACATTCTCAGATATGAAGCTGAATGATATTAGTTTTTTATTGATCTTGTCTCTAATCTCAAAGACAAATAAAAGTGTTCATATTAGCATTCAGTCTAGGATTTTCACCTGGTTATGCAAGTTTTAAATAATCACAGCAAGACAGCTTTGTTAGGTGGGTGAGGTTTCAAAGTCCCTGTCTGCGGTAAGTAGCGTCTTTGACCAAGAGCAAACATACTGTAAATGTTAACTTGAACACTTATTGATTAATATTGATTACTGGATTTTGGACTGCCTCCTAAAAGATCTAATATTTTTAACACAAAGTGACACATTCATTGATAAAAAAGGAAGAAATTTTTCAGTGACTTTTCAAGACAACTCATGCACAGTCTCATCTCAACCCAAATAATGCCTGCTTGGACTAACAGGGCTGCTTTAGCTCTTCTAATGATCAACACTATGGCTCTCATATTAATGCCGTCTCTGGGCTGTGAAACATTACTGAAAGCGGAGGAATGCCACAGAGGGCTTGTTACTGGCACTGAGTCAGTGCAGAATATATCCGACGTGTTCCAACTGCAGCCGTCGCGATGCCAGGGATTACCCAGGGAGCAGTGCACAGTGGAAGAATAGAAGAACCTTCAGGTTTGGTGGGGGTTAGTTTTGCAGTCGAGATAATGCAGATACCGTGCTATAGGAAGCTGCACTTTTGAAAGGCAACTGGAATGACTGGTTCCGAGCGCCCTTTTCCATTCTGACTGCGTGAGCACGCCCGGGCTTTAAGCCGAAAGGAAGCCGCTTCCCCTGAAGACCTGCCCAATTGTTTACGGTGTTTTATGTTTGATGACAAAGCTGATTTGTGTGTGTGATGGGCGAGTGGGTAATGCACTGGGCTGCAGCCGGTGAATCAGCAGGCTGGTGAGACTGTGTTAGGGAGCGTTCAGCAGGCTGGTGAGACTGTGTTAGGGAGCGTTCAGCAGGCTGGTGAGACTGTGTTAGGGAGCGTTCAGCAGGCTGGTGAGACTGTGTTAGGGAGCGTTCAGCAGGCTGGTGAGACTGTGTTAGGGAGCGTTCAGCAGGCTGGTGAGACTGTGTTAGGGAGCGTTCAGCAGGCCAGTGAGACTGTGTTAGGGAGCGTTCAGCAGGCCAGTGAGACTGTGTTAGGGAGCGTTCAGCAGGCTGGTGACACTGTTAGGGAGCGTTCAGCAGGCTGGTGACACTGTGTTAGGGAGCGTTCAGCAGGCTGGTGACACTGTGTTAGGGAGCGTTCAGCAGGCTGGTGAGACTGTGTTAGGGAGCGTTCAGCTGGCTGGTGACACTGTGTTCGGGAGCGTTCAGCTGGCTGGTGACACTGTGTTAGGGAGCGTTCAGCAGGCTGGTGAGACTGTGTTAGGGAGCGTTCAGCAGGCTGGTGAGACTGTGTTAGGGAGCGTTCAGCAGGCTGGTGAGACTGTGTTAGGGAGCGTTCAGCAGGCTGGTGAGACTGTGTTAGGGAGCGTTCAGCAGGCTGGTCAGACTGTGTTAGGGAGCGTTCAGTAGGCTGGTGAGACTGTGTTAGGGAGCGTTCAGCAGGCTGGTGAGACTGTGCTAGGGAGCGTTCAGCAGGCTGGTGAGACTGTGTTAGGGAGCGTTCAGCAGGCTGGTGACACTGTGTTAGGGAGCGTTCAGCAGGCTGGTGAGACTGTGTTAGGGAGCGTTCAGCAGGCTGGTGAGACTGTGTTAGGGAGCGTTCAGCAGGCGGGTGAGACTGTGTTAGGGAGCGTTCAGCAGGCTGGTGAGACTGTGTTAGGGAGCGTTCAGCAGGCTGGTGAGACTGTGTTAGGGAGCGTTCAGCAGGCTGGTGAGACTGTGTTAGGGAGCGTTCAGCAGGCTGGTGAGACTGTGTTAGGGAGGGTTTGGCTCAGCTTTTTCTTGAGGAAAGTACCTGTTGCTATTGGCATAGACACACAAACACACACGCACTCACACACACACACACACACACACACACACACACACTCATACACACATGAACTTTTTAACTGTACTTTTAAAGATGGATAATAAAGGCAGCAGTAGCAGTATTCCTAAATTCACTTCTTGTTGTATAGGTACTGATACTCAGTAGCTGCAACACAGGGGGAAGAAAAGGCCAAGCACATAGGCGCTCTCTAAAACTGCTATGACCTTCATACATTATATATATCACTCAAACATCACATGATGTGCAAAGCCTTTTTCCTTAAGAACCCCCAGCACCCCCCCCCCCTTAATCTTCCAGTGCCGTCTTTGGACATGAAGTGTACCTCCCACTCTTTGTCTCTTCTGTACTGTTGTCGGCTAATGGAAGTGATCTAATTACCGGGAGAGAGACAGCTAGAGTGCAGGCGATGGCTGAATAAGATGCTCAGTCTGCTGCTGCTTCCGCTGTTCGGCTGTGCGTTTGGTTTATTAAAGTGGCTGCTTCTCTGGCTGCTTGGAAATGATCAGGCCCGAGACTGACCTGGGAAAAGGCGGGGCCATCATTGATCTGCTTACATCTTACTGACCTGAATTTTACTCAGTTTGCCTGTGATTAGAAGCTGATGCATCATCACTAATGATCGCCATTGGATCTGTAATAAGGGGAACGTTAATAAGTCAATTTTACTGGACCAGGATTCAACCATATGCCTTTGATTGCCATGATTTGTGATTGCGTTTTTGTTGTAAAAATTTATCAACTTTGCACTTCGCAGATATGTAGAACAGAGCGAGCCTCATTAGATCTTTCACATTTTGCACATAAGCCATGTTGTGTTCCTGTATTTTCATCTCTTACCTCTTCGCAGGGGGTTCTGGGTAGAACAGGCAGTCACATGGTGCCTTAATGAGGCGGGTGCCCTTGTCTCCCATCTTCTGTGAGCCTGCAACACAATCCCACCCTGGTGCAGACCTGGCCTCCAAGTCAATTAATGGATTGATTTAGTTTTATGTTTCTCGTCCTCGTATGATATGTGTTATTACCAGAGAACAGTAATGGATTTAGGGAGCTATAAGGAGGCATTGTTTCCTGTGCATACATGTGGTGTTTACTCATGAGGGAAATGACAGGAGCAGCATTGCCAGCTCGTGTACAGGACACAGATTCACAGCCTGTCCTATTTTCTGCTAATGGAAATGTCTGTCTCTTTCTCTCTGTTCCTTTCATGCATGTCCACATTTGTGCACAAGCTTCTGCACACAACGCACAATTGACATCACTCAGATAGGTGGAGCAGTGAAATTGAATAGCTGTTATTAATGGGAGTGAATACACCTGAATAATACAGCTGCATGTCCGAGAAATATTAGACTGGGAAGTGGCCCCCTGTCTCCAGAGCTGACCCAAAAGCAGATTTGGATCGGGACAGGGTACCCTCTCACACCCTTAAACACCACTCCGCTCTGCTTCTTTTCTGTGTTTGTACCACACATATGAAGTCTGCTGGTGATGCATGGAAAACAGAGAAATCTGCCGCCTCAGTGCTGAATTTCCTGTGTAAGCACAGGAGGAGGTTGTGTCACCTGTTTGTGTGTGTGTGTGTGTGTGTGTGTGCGTGTGTGTGCGTGTGTGTGTGTGTCAGCGTTTAACGCAGGTGTCACCCAGAGGAGCCTTAACAAATCAGCTGAGTATTTATTTGAATAAAATAACAATGGCTGTGGATCGCCATAGGTGATAAGTTTGTGCATGAATGCATGAAACTAATCAATATGGTGTCCTCACTGTAAATGTCGGATTCACTATAATCCCTGATCATGTATGAATTAGAAATAATATTGACTTTGACGCCTGAATTTGGAGAGAGAAGCTGGGGAGTGAGGGTCACTCTAATGTGCTGACAGTTGAAGGCGTGTGTGAAACTGCAACGGGCATTTCACGTTCTGAAGGGAGTTTATTACAGTATAAGCACTTTCTTTAGGAGGAGGAGTGGAGCAGCGTGGTGGGTGTCTGTCTCTTCGGAGCCTGTAATGCACTCAGTCTTATGTTATACCGCACCTCTTTTGCGTCCTGTGCCCTTGCTGATATGCCAGCTCTTCCCTGCTGATTTCATAATCTCTGAAGGAGGCAAAGCTAAAAATAGCCCCTGCACATCCGCGCACTCCGTTTGAATGTGAGCGCAACGCAGAGCAGTCTCCCCCTGCCTGCTGTTCAGCGGGGTCCATCTGGGCTGCATTGGGCTGGGGAGATGGACGGATGAGGGAGGGGTTAAATTTGTTTACATTTAATTTTAATCTGGCCGTGTCGAGCCTCTGAAGCAGTCGCAGTGCTGGCCCAGGCTAAAGCAGAACGGTCTTTGTCTCCCGTGTTGTCTGGAGTCGGCCTCTTCACGTTCGCGCTGGTTTTCGGTCGGTTCGCCTCGCGCCGCTTGCAAATGAGTGTGCTGCGGGTTTTACTGTTTAAACACTCGCCGTGGCTAAAGATCAGCGGCTGGCCAATGAGATTAGACCAGGTTGCAATACAGGCAGTGTGTGTGAAATGAATGGATTGAAAGGAGAGCAACCGTGCACTTGCTGATGGAAGGTCACAGGATGGAAGGTCACAGGTCCATCTGTGAGCTGTGAATGTTTGCTGCACATGTAGCCCAGAGACCACAGTTATTTGATTTCTGTTTACGCCTTCATTTTCATATCAGAGTTTAATATGATTTCAGGACGGTTAACATCTCACAAAGGAAAACTATGTGTCTCAAAAACAGAATCTCTGTGGGACTTTGTGTGTACTAAATAATTGCAAACACAGAACTCTTGCAGTGTTAGTGCAGTGTTAGTGCAGCGTTAGTGCAGCGTTAGTGCACCGTTAGTGCAGCGTTTGTGCAGTGTTAGTGCAGCGTTAGTGCAGCGTTAGTGCAGTGTTAGTGCAGTGTTTGTGCAGCGTTAGTGCAGCGTTAGTGCAGTGTTAGTGCAGCGTTAGTGCAGTGTTAGTGCAGTGTTAGTGCAGCGCTAGTGCAGTGTTAGTGCAGTGTTTGTGCAGTGTTAGTGCAGTGTTAATGAGTGCAGTGTTAGTGCAGTGTTAGTGCAGTGTTAGTGCAGCGCTAGTGCAGTGTTAGTGCAGTGTTAATGAGTGCAGAGTTAGTGCAGTGTTAGTGCAGCGTTAGTGCAGTGTTAATGAGTGCAGTGTTAGTGCAGCGTTAGTGCAGTGTTAGAGCAGTGTTAGTGCAGCGTTAGTGCAGTGTTAGTGCAGTGTTAATGAGTGCAGTGTTAGTGCAGTGTTAGTGCAGCGTTAGTGCAGTGTTAATGAGTGCAGCGTTAGTGCAGCGTTAGTGCAGCGTTAGTGCAGTGTTTGCGCAGTGTTTGTGCAGCGTTAGTGCAGCGTTAGTGCAGTGTTAGTGCAGCGTTAGTGCAGCGTTTGTGCAGCGTTTGTGCAGCGTCAGTGCAGCGTTAGTGCAGCGTTAGTGCAGTGTTTGTGCAGCGTTAGTGCAGCGTTAGTGCAGCGTTAGTGCAGTGTTAGTGCAGTGTTAGTGCAGTGTTAGTGCAGCGTTAGAGCAGTGTTAGTGCAGTGTTAATGAGTGCAGCGTTAGTGCAGTGTTAGTGCAGTGTTAGTGCAGTGTTAGTGCAGCGTTAGAGCAGTGTTAGTGCAGTGTTAATGAGTGCAGCGTTAGTGCAGCGTTAGTGCAGCGTTAGTGCAGTGTTAGTGCAGTGTTAGTGCAGCGTTAGTGCAGTGTTAGTGCAGTGTTAGTGCAGCGTTAGTGCAGCGTTAGTGCAGCGTTAGTGCAGTGTTAGTGCAGCGTTAGTGCAGTGTTAGTGCAGCATTAGTGCAGCATTAGTGCAGTGTTAGTGCAGCATTAGTGCAGTGTTAGTGCAGCGTTAGTGCAGCGTTAGTGCAGTGTTAGTGCAGCGTTAGTGCAGCGTCAGTGCAGTGTTAGTGCAGCGTTAGTGCAGCGTTAGTGAAGTGTTAGTGCAGCGTCAGTGCAGCGTCAGTGCAGTGTTAGTGCAGCGTTAGTGCAGTGTTAGTGCAGTGTTAGTGCAGCGTTAGTGCAGCGTCAGTGCAGTGTTAGTGCAGCGTTAGTGCAGCGTTAGTGCAGTGTTAGTGCAGCGTTAGTGCAGTGTTAGTGCAGCGTTAGTGCACTCCTCCGCGTGTTTCCGTGGCAGACGGTTCATCGGGTGTGTCCCTAAGTGACGTGCCCGTCGGCGCTGAAGCCAGCTCTCTGGCGCCATGGCGCCGCGGCATGCCTGACGTGTGGCTGGCTGTGACTGCTGGAGAAGACCACGGGCTGCTGGGTGAGCGCAGATTAACTGGAGAGCGGCCAGCTTGCCAGCTGTGTCACGCTGCACGTGCCGCTGCGTCGGTGTCGTCCATTAAAACACGATTTTGTACTGCAGTTTAATTTGTCACTGTTAATCCATCGCTTGGTCTCTGTGGATTTTGACTGCCAGTCATAATCCACACTCAGGGCGGCTGCATCCGTCTCTAATCTTTGTTTTTGGCTCATGGAATTTATTAATACACACTGACCATGCGGCTGAAGAGCGGCTGGGAACGCTGGTGGTGTGTGACTGCGCGGGACTAGCGGAGATAAAAACCTAAAAGCTGTGAAAACGCTCTGGTGTTGTTTATAAAAACCTGGAGAGGCTGAGGCGTGGTTTGAGAGGATTCTGCCTGCTCTGCTGAGGCTCAGCGAGGGGGTGGGGCTTCTGTTTACCTACCTTGTTTCCTGCTGGGATAGGCTCCGCCCTTTTAAGGAGTGTTGAGGCGCACACGCGCGCGCACACACACACACGCGTTCCGCGCTGCAGCGGTGGATGAGACAGGGATACCGCGCGGTGCGTGCCGGTGTGACTGCGGGGTTTCTGGCGCCTCCGAGCCGTTGCTCTACGGCCGAGCGTCCCGCGAGTCTCTCGCCTGGGGAGGGAAGAGCACCTGGCCGACAGGCGGGGGGGGGATCTGACCCCTTCCTGCCCCCGTTTTCGCTGCTCTACCTTTCAGCCACGGAGCCAGGGTGAGTCGGGGTGTGGAGAGCGGGGGGGGGGGGGGGTGGGGAGGAGCGATTTAACCCCCAGGGTGTAGGGACTCCCCAGCGGGGAGAAAGGCGTTCACAGGACTGGAGCGTGTTGCTGTTTAAGAGAAAGGGCAGGGCAGGACAAGGCTTCTGGCTCTGTCTGTCATCGTGCTCTTACTAGACAAAATATATGTTATATAAAATATGTATACATCTGTGTGGAGGTGGTCAGTGACAAGCAGGAAGGAGCCTCCAGGATATTATGTTCCATACGTAGCAGTGCCTGTTCTGTAGAGCAGGGAGGTTCTGAGTGCACGGGCGGGTAAAACGCTCTGACTGCAGGGGAGCGGCTGGCGGTGTGGTCATAGACCGCCGAGAGTGGGCGTGGCTTACTGAGCGTGGCAGAGCGCATGGCGACTTTAAGTGCTTTGGGGGTTAGTGTGTGTGTGTGTGTGTGTGGAACTGGAGAACTGGGGCGTGGTGGTGGGGGGGGGGGGGTGCAGTTATTGTGCATGTGGAGAGCTGCAGAGATCTTTATTTCCAGTGCAGATATATCTTCTCTCTCAAAAGGGCTCGATGTTGTTGCTTCCACAGAACACTCAGAATGTGGTTTTCCTCCAAACGCCAGAAAGATGTGTTCATGTGCGGAAGCATATTAGCATGTATGTAATTACAGCGGAAGGTGGCAGGCAGGGAAACAGCTCTTTACATGTACAAACAAACTCCCTGTTCCTGTTTCTCTCATCATTGTGAAGCACATCATGACAAATAAGTAGTATGACCCAATATGACCTCTGCCTACTGCCTACTGAGTAACACATCAGTGGAAAAACGTATCCTTACACAGCACCTTTATTTTTATAGTACTTTTTGACTGCAAAACGTGTGACAAACCTGGAACCTGAGAGATGAGTGAGCACACACACACGCGCGCATGCGCACACACACACACAAGCAGTCACGCAAACACACACAACCATGCACATGTGCATACACAAAGGAGTAAGGAGATAAAGCTTGCATAACTGCACCTACTAAATTCATGTAATTAAATGTACTGTATTGTAATAGGCATTTTTAATAATGACTGTGCCTGGGTAAATTTCATTCTCTTGCCTTAGTCTTGGACCTTTGGCCTGGTCTTGGTTTGCACTACCTTTCCCAGTCATTGTCTCTGCCTGGAAGCATACCTCTGTCCTGGGAAACCCACTGTGTTAAACTCCAGCCCCCACCACCCCCACTTTCTCTCATGGCACCTGTATGGAGTCCCAGCTGTCTGTTAGCCTATTGTACTTTCCAGGGAGGTGTCTGGTTTCAATGAAACCTCGCTTCTCTGTGTGCTATCAGGTCCAACAGGAGCGTGGACAAAAAAATGTAGGGTCAACCCAAACATCCCGCGGTTCACGTTTCCCATTCAGAGGATGACAAAAGTCTGCAGGCGACCAGCCTGCCTTCCCTACTTCATCCCACTTACAGAGTCCCTGTGTGGGTTAACCCTTTACTGTGTGAGTCTGCAAAATATGTGAGTGGAATGTTCTTAACTGAACATTCTGATGCTGGTGATGTAACAATCGCTTCTGGCAACTGAAAGCAGTGGAGTTCTGGAACACTGACTTGGAATTTTGAACATTCCAAAACACCTTCTCTTCAGTGGGTTAAAGGTGTGTGTTCATATGATTTTTAGGCAGCGAAACCAGGAAAGGGAGGATCCACAGAACTTTGCTTCAGGCGTGGTTATGGATCTGCCAGTGAACTTTGTACTGACCACCCCCACCGCAGATAAAACAAACAGAAGAGAATTGCAGGCAAACTTTATATCTAGTTTTTAAACAGAGATATTTCTTTTTGAAAAATTGAAGTTGAAAATGACTGGCATTTTGATGGCAGATATGCCACCTGCCACGTTACACCTTGGGTGCGTATGCCCCGTACAATTACAGCAGTTTGCTGGTATGTTCATGCATACCACTCACAGTGTATTCAAACCACGCTGAGAATGCTATCTCCCACTTGAATTGCTGTAACCTTTTCAATCATGCGAATCTTGCTTTGTTATTTTTGACTACTGAATGAAGTCTGGATCTGTCACACGCACGCACATACACACACGCACACACACTGTTTTCTGCACATCAGTTTACTGTACTGTCACATGACCTCATTTGATTTTCATTTTCTAACCAAAGCTCAGAGACAAAAAAAAACAAAAAAAAAAACATTTAAATACAGCAAGGGCATCAGGTTGAGCTAGTGTACATCAGTAGTTTTCCCTTGTATCCACGCTGGTTAGCGTGTGCGACATCATGTATGGCATTTAGAACATGCAGAAGCAGAGTGACGCCTTGCAGTCTGCGTGTCTGGGTGGGTCGTGTGAGGGCGCAGATAAGGATCTGAGGCTGCAGCGGCCGTAAAACTTCAGGTGAAATGGTGACGCCGTTTCCTTCTCATTCAGATTCGGTTTGGCCAGCAGAGGAGCAGTGGGACGGAGCAGGGAGGGCCCGGAACTGAAGGAGAAACCGTTCGAAGGGTTCCCTCAGAGCCAGATCCCAAAATAAATAAATTAATAATAAATAAAAAAAATAAAATAATGAGATTCAGTCAGATTATTTAGTGTGGGACCTGGATTCTGTCCACTACACTGGATTTAAGGTGATGTGCTGTATGGAGTCAGATAATTGTGTGTGTGTTTTATGTTTTGATTGAAATGTGTTGGAAGCTTTGTGAACATGGAGCACATAGACTTGAATCCTGTCACCAGTCACCAGGGTGAAACTCCAACAGTGTGGCAGTTTATGGGTGTCCTCTTAGCGGATCAATGCTTTAGTGCTGTTTCTGTCCTATATTCTATCATTTTACAGTTTAACTTTCATTCATAAGGGATCTGAATGGAAAGCAGGCCCAGCCACATGTGTGTGTTTCAGCGCATGCGGCTGCGTTGCCGCTGCAGTTCATCAGCGCATGCGGCTGCGTTGCCGCTGCAGTTCATCAGCGCATGCGGCTGCGTTGCCGCTGCAGTTCATTTGCAGAGCGGCTTCTCAGAACACCTTGCACCTGCAGGGGCGGCGTGTTGTAGGCAAATGCGACGCAGCCCGTCTTTCTGCAGAGGTCACTGTTGATGTTTTACATGTGTGAGGTAATACGCTTCACCCCCTGCGGCTCAGGCAAATGGGGGCTTCTCCGGGTTACCGAATCCCTCGTGCACGAGATCAGAATTACACTCATGATTTCAGACAGCAAAATAGTTAGCAAAATAGAAAATTCTGGACAAATAGTTCATATGCTGACGGCGTGCCTTTCCTTGGGTGTGAGGAGTTCTCGTCTGTGGCATTCTGAAGTTTACAATGCTGGACTCTTTTCCCCATGTGCCTTATATAAAAGATATCCAACTTCTCGCCTGCGCAGAGCAGGCTGCTTTCCATAAGCAGCTCACCGCTCGCCTGCGCAGAGCAGCTGCTTTCCGTACGCAGCTCACCGTCCGGCTGCGCAGAGCAGCTGCTTTCCGTGCGCAGCTCACCGCCCGGCTGCGCAGAGCAGCTGCTTTCCGGGCGCAGCTCACCGTGTGGCTGCGCAGAGCAGCTGCTTTCCGTGCGCAGCTCACCGTCCGGCTGCGCAGAGCAGCTGCTTTCCGTGCGCAGCTCACCGTCCGGCTGCGCAGAGCAGCTGCTTTCCGTGCGCGGCTCACCGTCCGGTTTCTGGTCTCGTTCCAGATGACATGGCGGCCCCAGTATCGCACGTCCAAGTTCCGGCACGTGTTCGGCAAGGCCGCCGCCAAGGAGAACTGCTACGACGGCGTCCCCATCACCCGGAGCGTCCAGGACAACAACTTCTGCGCCGTCAACCCACACTTCGTCGCCGTCATCACAGAGTGCGCCGGGGGCGGAGCCTTTCTGGTCCTCTCCATTCGCCACGTGAGGCCCCGCCCACCTCCAGCTCTGCCTTTCTGGCAATAGTGATGCGGCGATACTGCAGACCTCAGCTAATGACCCGGAGAGTGCCATTTTGGGCACCTGCACGATTCCAATCCAGTGACGCCTCACTGGAAGAAAGGTGGCCTGATTTTCTCCGTTCTGCTGGTCTTTTCAGACGGGGAAGGTGGACCCGCACCACCCGCGAGTGTGCGGCCACAAGGGGAACGTGCTGGACATCAAATGGAACCCCTTCAACGACTTCTGCATCGCGTCCTGCTCTGAGGACACTACTGTGAGTCATCCTCTTCCTGCGTCCTTCACTGCCACACACCCGCAAGTCCTGCACAGTCACACACCCACAAGTCCTGCACAGTCACACACCCGCAAGTCCTGCACAGTCACACGCCCGCAAGTCCTGCACAGTCACACACCCGCAAGTCCTGCACAGTCACACGCCCGCAAGTCCTGCACAGTCACACGCCCGCAAGTCCTGCACAGTCACACGCCCGCACGTCCTGCACAGTCACACTCCTGCAAGTCCTGCACAGTCACACTCCCGCAAGTCCTGCACAGTCACACGCCCGCAAGTCCTGCACAGTCACACTCCCGCAACGTCCTGCACAGTCACACACCCGCAAGTCCTGCACAGTCACACACCCGCAAGTCCTGCACAGTCACACGCCCGCAAGTCCTGCACAGTCACACACCCGCAAGTCCTGCACAGTCACACGCCCGCAAGTCCTGCACAGTCACACTCCCGCAAGTCCTGCACAGTCACACGCCCGCAAGTCCTGCACAGTCACACGCCCGCAAGTCCTGCACAGTCACACACCCGCAAGTCCTGCACAGTCACACTCCCGCAAGTCCTGCACAGTCACACACCCGCAAGTCCTGCACAGTCACACTCCCGCAAGTCCTGCACAGTCACACACCCGCAAGTCCTGCACAGTCACACTCCCGCTGCTTCACAGCACTACTCATTCACAAATCCCACCCTTCCAACCCGCATCGTAGCTGGAAATTGGGCCTGCAGAGGAGTAGGCGGTGCCAGAACTTCCTAGGCATTCCCAGTTGGACGTGGCGGCTCAGCCAAGATAAACGGGTTGAATACTGGCAGCACAAACATTAGGCATCATCCGGCGCAAACTGTCTTTTCAAAACAATCAGACAATTTGCACACATTCTGAAACTGCATGAGAGAAACTGATCCAGATTGAAGCTAATATCCACTATTTGCTGGAGGTGTTTGGTTTATTTAAACCGCCGTGGTGTACACTGTGCAGTACACATGTAACGTGCACATTCTTTTCCAGGTGAAAATCTGGGACATTCCAAAGCACGGCGTAATGAAGGACATCACAGTCCCCACGAAGGAGCTGCAGGGTCACTCTCGGAGGGTGGGGTTCATCGAGTGGCACCCCACCGCCAGCAACGTGCTCTTCAGCACGGCCTACGACTACAAGGTACCAAGCCGAGCCGCGACCAGTTCCTACGGGTCTCAAACACTCAATCCAGGCCTCAAGCAGTTACTATGGGTCTCAAACACTCAATCCAGGCCTCGACCAGTTCCTACGGGTCTCAAACACTCAATCCAGGCCTCAACCAGTTCCTACGGGTCTCAAACACTCAATCCAGGCCTCAACCAGTTACTATGAGTTTCAAACACTCAATCCAGGCCTCTACCAGTTACTATGGGTCTCAAACACTCAATCCAGGCCTCAACCAGTTCCTACGGGTCTCAACGCCTTGTTCGGAGAATAAAAGTCCTCCCCAGTATTGTGTTCCAGTCACCTGGATTTGCTAATTAGCGCAATTATTCAGCCAGGAGGTGGGACTAATCAGTGAGCTCAGCTGCCTGAGTTCCTGGGTTGGCAGGACTTTTTACTTTCTGACCCCGGGACCCCCCCCCCTCTGCGGTACGCAGGTGATGGTGTGGAACCTGGACACGCCGGAGCAGGTGATCAAGAACCCGGTGAAGACCATCGGCGAGCACTCGGACCTGGTGCTCTCCATGTCCTTCAACACCGACGGCAGCAGGCTGGCTACGTCCTGCAAGGACAAGAAGATACGCATCATAGAGGCTCGCACTGGGAGACTCCTACAGGTGTGTGTGTGTGAGTGTGTGAGTGCGCATGTGTGTGCGTGTGTGTGTGTGCGCGTGTGTGCATGACCGTGTCCATGCGTATGAGAGTGTGTGTGTATGTATGTGCATGTGCATTTTTCTAGCATAAGTTCACAATACACACTTGCTTGTTTTCCTGCCAGATTTGATGACTATTAAAAGTTATATACTCATATCATGTATTGTATTACATTTTATTTGGAATGAAACTGAATTATGAGGTTTTGAAGTGAAAACCTTGAGAGATGTTTACTGAGCTTAGCACAATATTTTCTGCACAAAGGTGTGACACTCCTTTTGTGAATGAAAAGACCCTCATGCTGCTATCCCACACTCTGTCCACATCCCCGGCTACACAAATACACACGTCACCTTCACAAAGCGTGTGTGTGTGTGTGCTTGTGCGTGTGTGCGTGCGTGCATGCGAGTGTGTGTGTGTGTGTGTACATGCATGCGTGCATGCGTGCGTGTGTGTGTATGTGTTTGTACACGTCACCTTCACAAAGCTGGGCCTGAAGCGAGATTAAAATAGATGAGTCATACACACCGGTCAAATGCCACCTCTTGCATGACATCTTCAAAAAGTGCTGTCTCTCCGTTTGTGTTTATCCAAAAAACATTGTTAGTTCGTCAGGGTCTTTATTACCCCTACGGGGAAATTTGTTCTGCAGCACAGTGACAACCAAAAAAACAATAAATGCAAGCACAACAAACAGATAAACATAAAAAATATTGAAAACATTAAGGGCACAAAAAATATTGAATGGAAGAATGAATACATAAATAAAAAACTTTTAAATTGTGAACTCAGCATTAAGCCATGCACTGATGAAACGGTCCTTGACGCTGGCAGGACTTGATGCGATGTCTGTCTCTGCTCTTGCCACCTGCTTTCAGGAAGCTAACTGCAAGTCGCATAAAGCCAGCAAGGTGTTCTTTCTGGGGAACCTGAAGATGCTCCTTTCAACAGGAAACTCGCGGTGGAACCACAGGCAAATAGCTCTGTGGGATCAGGTAATAGGAACAGCTGTTTCCTTATATTGCTAAAACAATTAATGGGTAAATCAAAAGCATGGAATTGTAATAGTTTCAGAGTTTTTCCTGCTTGGATTTAGATCAAAATGGCAGTACACCACACAAAAAACTAATAACACAGTCATTGATTGGTGTAAAACAAATACCATGAGCAGTCATTGGTCTAGTTACTGATTTTTGGGTGTGCTAAATGTTTTTGCACGTCGCAGGAGGACCTGTCGGTGCCGTTGGCAGAAGAGGACCTGGATGGCTCCTCTGGTGTTCTGTTCCCCTTCTATGACCCTGATACTCACATGCTGTACCTGGCTGGAAAGGTATGTCTGCATTTGTAACTCACCTGGTGATCCGTTATCGTACCCAACACTGTGCTCTGTATTTAAGAATGACTTGTGCAGATGGGTAATCTGGAGTGAGAGTGCTTTTCCTGTGTGTGTGAAACCAATGATGTCTGTCTGTTTCCAGGGCGACGGTAATATCAGATATTATGAAGTCAGCTCGGAGAAACCCTACGTGCAGTTCCTCAGCGAACATCGTTCCATCCTCCCACAGAAGGGAATGGGTGAGCTCAGTTCATTTAGGGGAACTGGTTGATTGTGTTTTAAAATGAAGTTACCCATATCAGTTACGGTTCTACTGTACCTTCCTAGTTTCTGTTGTGAAATGTTGCTGGGGCTCGGTGCTGAGAGCTTTAATAACTCTGACACTGTAGTTAAAGGGGAGGTGACGGGCATCACGCTGTTTCACTGATCTTTAGAACTGTGTGATTAGCCGTGTCATTCATTGTTCTCACGTCTCCACCCGTTAGCATGGCTAACATTGTGATCAGTCAGTCCACACAGAGCCAGCGTTGCATCTGAAAGGCAGGGCATTTAATCTGTTTCTGGAGTTCCTTGTGTCTCCTTTATTGTTTTATTAGTCCTGCTGTTTACTTAATTAATTAAATTTTGAATGATAGTTGAAGACTATCGTTAAAGTTTATGACCTTATTTAATTTATTTCTGTATCTGAATTCCTTACTGTGGTTTAATATATGAGTGAACTAATATTGGTATATACAGCCAGTAGGTAATTTCCCCTCTGTAATAAGTTTGCCATAAAACATGTGATGTCATTGACCCCACCCTCTGCTCTTATCTCCCAGGGGTCATGCCAAAGAGGGGTCTGGACGTGTGCTCCTGCGAGGTGTTCCGTTTTTACAGGCTGGTGACCATCAAGAGCCTCATCGAGCCCCTCTCCATGATCGTCCCGCGCAGGGTGAGAGAGATTCAGCTCAGCTCACTTTTATTTGTGTGGCGCTTTTTACAGGGAACTGTCACCAAGACGCTTTACAGAGCAGCAAGGCAAGAAACAGAGCATACACCAGGCCCCAGATAGCAAGCACATGCTCAAACGGTGGTGTGAAAAAACTCCTTGTTGGGAAGAAATCTCGAGAGGAACCCGGCTATAGAGGGGGAGCCCATCCTCCACTTGCTGGCCTGGTGTAGAGTAGCGGTAGAATGAAATGTAGCAGAAATGCTGTAAGGGGTCTATCACAGTGCAGAGAGCGCCCCCATCTGGCCAGATCAGAAAGGCTGGCGGTAGCATAATTAGCGGTAGCATTGCCAATGAACTTTAATATTGTTTCATATAATTGTTTGTAGTCGTTTTTAATGTTTTGTTTAGTAACAGGCTTTGAAAGTTCCCTGGGATCTCCGGACATTTTTATCAGATTTTACTCCTACAGATAAGGAGTTAACTCATTTAAAATGCCTATTAGGCCAAGGTGTGCTGTGAATGGTGTGTTATAGGAGGCACAGTACGCAGAGTTTTTTATGAGATGCACTGAGGCTGCGTACCTGCAGTAGAGAGGGCTGTTTGAGCAGAGCTTGCTTTCTGTCCTCTGCGCAGTCGGAATCATACCAGGAGGACATCTACCCCATGACCGCAGGGGACCGGCCAGCAATGACTGCGGGAGAGTGGTTTACGGGGATGGACAAAGGTGAGGACCGCACAGATTGACAAAAAATTCTCAGACATTTAGTTTTTAACTGTCAATGGGTGTTATCAGTTCATTTTTCAACAATAACAGATGAAATGAAGATTAAATAATTTGACTAGTGTTTTATTTTCCTAATTTGTGTGAAATAATGAGATTGCTGTTGATCCACGCCAGGCCCTGTCCTGATGTCCCTGAAGCCTGGGAGTAGATTAGCAGACCTGTACCCAGAGAAGGACACATCCCTGGGGGGCACGCCCTACCAGAGCCGGGCCGGGCTCCTGGAGCTCAGTCTCCTGGAGGGCCAAGACGCTAAGGGCCCAAACACCCTCAACACCCCGTCCAAGGAGGACCAGACCCAGGGCACAGTCTGGACCACCACGTCCAATGGGTGCGAGCTCATGCAGTGTTCCCCTCCTAAAACTGAGAACGAGGTACGGTGGCTTTCAAATGAGGGCTGGGCGGGGGGTGTGGGGGTGGAGAGGAGAGGGGGAGGCTTATTAATTAGTTCAGTCAAGTTGGGTTGCCAGATTAAAAATTTATACTGACAGTTTGTGTGTGTGTGTGTGTGTGTGTGTGTGTGTGTGCTTGTGTGTGTGTGTAGCTCCGACAGGCGTTTTTCCAGCAGCAGAACGAGATTCGTCGGCTAATGGATCTGCTGAACCAGAGGGATGTGCGGATTAAACAGTTAGAGCTGGAAATCAACAATGTGAAGAACTCACGGGGACCACCGTGACACCTGCCAGGTCCCCCCTCACAACCCCCCCCGCACACCGCCCCCCCCCCCCCCCCCCCACTGCACCCCTCACCCCCCCGGGGACCCTTTCTATGAATGTAACTCCAGGGCTGCACGGTGCATCCTCTCATCGTCCCTTATGTAAATAGCTTTTCATTCAAAATCTTCCTCCTAAGATAGGCACTGATTTTTTTTATGTTAACTGACCAATTCTAAAGGGGACCTTTAGCTTTAAAAAAAAAAGAAAAAAAAAAAGAATATTTTTTAAAAAGTTGAGCTGGAAGATTCTCATGCAGCATGCACTGTATTTTTACTGGAACATATAATTACTTTTCCTTTGTAAATATAATATAAATATTTTAAATGGGCCCTAAAGGACAGGGGTTTGGCCCCTGACAGGTGGATACCTGGCCGTGTGCGGTTCCTGGGTCTTACTATAACCCACCCAGGTGCCTTCTGCTCATTTCAGCGATGTCACAGATATGCAAATTCGCTTTTTACATTTAAAAATGTACATGTGCCTGTGTTCAATGAACGATGTGGGTGGTCTGGTCGTCAAAGTCTAGGACAGAGGAGACAGAACTCCCGCAGGTGACTGTTTGGTTTTTTAAATGTTTTTTTCCCCAGTTTTGAATGTCAGACCACATAATGACAAACCAGTCCTCTGAAACATGTTAGGAGTCGCACAGCCAGTGTAGCACCCCCCTGTGCGTCTACCTTGAAACAGTCCATATCAGGCCATGGGACACGTTCATTTATGTGACTTATTTTATGTATTTAAACTATTGTACATTAATGTTGTTATCTCAAAACCTGCATCAAAAGAAGTGCTTTATACTTAGTTTATTGATAGAACTATTTGAATTGGTTGGTTGAACTCTCGACAGTGAAGCACCTAAACGGTTTTTGATGTCTGATTCTGTGAGATATAACTTAAACTAACAGCAGTGAAAAATTAATTTGACCGCTTTTTCAATTCTTCTGACTGCCTAGTTGCGGGTCCAATCCCAAGGAGGGACATATCCCCTTGTAGTCTTTGTACCTTAGTTAGACTTGTTTCTGTTTTTTTATTGCTTTTAGTTACATTTTTATATTTCTGAAAAAAGAAAAAATAATCTCTAACTCGCCAAATGAATAATTGTGAACAATATTTCATATCATGTTTCCCTGAGACCAGACTGTAACTGTCAAACCAAAGAGCTAGATTCTGTACTGCCCGTACTGGTCCCCAGTAAACTACCCAGAATCCTTTGCCACACAGCAACTGCCTGTGTGACAGTTCCTCATTGGTAGAATCAAGTGTATGCATTTCATTTGCAGCAAGGAACTATTCGGTCTAGCTGTAAATCCTTGACATAGTTTGTGTTACAAATTACTGAATACTATCGAGTTAAAAGTTTAGAACCATAATAGTTTATCAAAATCTTTAAGGGCAAATTAAAGAACAATTTAAATCTGCACTCACGCCAACAATGCAGGGTAGCATTAACCGTAGTTTACTTTAATCTGCACTGCTGCCATGCTTTGCACAGGCCTCTCAGTTCTTTGCGCTTAATGATGCTGCAGTGATGGATGCATCTGTGCAGCGTTTTCCTCAGAGCAGTCTCAGAGACCACAGCAAGGCAAACTGAGCCCTCCTGCTCAAAGCTATATTACTCATCTGTTAGTGTTGTGCTTGATGGATATTCCAGGAACTGTGCCTAAAACCACTCGAAATCTGTTCTTTTTAATAAAATGCTCCTAATGGGAGCACTGTAGCAGAATATAAGTACTGTGCTTGCATTATATTCCTGATCTCAGGACCTGTCTGAATTATATTTTGCCCTCTCTAAAAACAAGGGAACAAATAATACACACTAATGCACTGTAGAGGGAGAACATAGAAATGTCTTTTTTTTAAAAAAAACCAAGACTGCGCAAATGTTGCATGGAAATTATTTTCTTATCAGGTACACTATGTTGTGTTTTTCTTTTTAATCTCCGTTAACTGTGTGATTTATGGAATCAGGATTCTCATCTAGCATGTTGGTGGACTCCACCTATGTGTAATAAAGCTGTACTCAATGGTATGGACCCAAAATCTTAAGACATCCCGCTGTCTTCGCATAATTTACATGTCCTTATGTGCTTAAGAAATGTTGGATGGGATACTTCTCAGGTGTGCTTTTAAAGTACAGTTCATAACATTTGAGAGAGCGTTGATAGATAAATTAAATCAGTATAGGGATATTTCCTGTTGACATCTGCTAAACAAATATATTCGTTTGAAGAACACGTCTCCTAATTCTATCTCTTGCTGGTTCATGCTTGAAACGGTGAGCTCACGTCAAGTCTTAGTGTTTTATAAAACGGGTAACACAACAAAAAAGACCAAATCACTTCTGACACTGTTGTAAATTCATATCAGTGGCCTAATTACAGGTCATTTTATGAGGTGCAATATTTAACCACAATACTGCCTGTGGTTTTGGAATATTTGCCATTCGTCTCTTTGAGTAATCCAGAAGAACGCTTAAAAAATTAATGGAGTCTAATTTAATAACCGTAGGAAAGAATTCTCTTGTTATTATCGTAGGGCAATAAAAGCCTGGTGTTTCTGTGCCTAAAAAAAAAGTTTATTATTTTTTACTGTATTGTGATCTCATAACCATTCCGCACGTTGCAACACACAGAGAAAATGTGAAAAAATATAATCTTTAACAGAATTTTTTAACCCATTCAAAACAAAGAAACAAACCAATTAAAATCATAATCGGACATGACATTGTTTTGAGTCTTTTGTGTGTAGAAAGTACTTAAGCACTATCTGTAGCCTATATTTTATCATATGCATGTTATTGATTTGTTTAAACATGGCAAGCTTAAATCAGAATTAATCAGAAAAAAATTGATATTGCAATTAAATCTACAGGCAGTAAACAGAACCCGGCAACACGGTCGAAGCATTCTATAATTCCACACGGTGTATTTCTTTTGGGACGGTTTGGGGGTGGGCTTATACACTCACCGGGCAAGGTGGGTTTTTTGTAAGGTTTTTTTAAGGGCACAGAGCGATTATCTTGACTTTTTGTTAATTAATTTCACCTGGCAGAGAGGGGAACCTATAAAGGTGACACAGAACCAATCCGCTAGGATTAGAGGAGCAAAATGTTGTACATGCAGTTAAACATATTTAAAGATCGTCTCGGTCGCCGGATCAAAACGCAATATAGCACTAATAGGACCACAAGTCGTTCTGTACCTCGTTTCTTCCAACCGTTGCATTTTGGAGTTTTCCCACCAGGCGGCTCCACAACTACGACATTTGAGACTGGTAGGCCTACTAAACGAACTTACTTATCTTTGTGTAGCTTCATTAGCAAGAGTGATCACAGCGAGATTCGTAATCATTCTGTTTATCTCCTGACATTTAAGCAATAAATGTGTAATACAAGAACATCTTCCTGATATCCAGAAATTAGCTACACTGATCTAGAAAAACACAGGATCCACAAGTAGCGCATTATTTTAACAAAACAGGCATTTTAACTGCTTACCAGAGTTGCAAGGTAATAACGATAGTCCCGGTAAGCTTTGCTACAACCCTGCTACATTTTAAAAATAATCTGCATGACAAGATAATCAACTTTCATGGCAGATAACCCATTTAAACGTAAGCATAAATATAAATATTACACTATTTTATTGTTACTAGTGATTAAACAAGCAGGTATAAAGCCCTCACGCCCAAATCCCAAACGCGACCATTGCGATTCGGGAGCGGAGACGCGTGCTTTCTTGCTAAGCACACGATAGATGTTAAACTCCTACGAATTACGTTATGCAAGCTCATCTTGATCTCTTTTTGTCCAGTTCGTACGTTCATGGTCCAAGAAGAATATACAGTCAGGGAAATTAAGTAATGTTAAGAATTTATTTACAAAGTTTTTTTTTTTGTTTGTTTTTTTTGACAGAAAGTAAAAATATAGCTACAACCTTGATGAGTACAACGGGCGGCCACACAAAATTTGCGGCTGACCCATCACACTTTGTTGCTATAGCAAAAAAACAAAAAGGAAAATGAAACAAACTTATTCGAAACAAACGAAAAATAAAAATAAAACGAGCAACAGAACAACAACAACAAAACAAATCCTCCAACAAATTATTAAAAGCACAGACCCCAAAAAACAGTCCCCAACGTCCTCGCGTGAGCTTACAAAGAGTTGACGGTGTACTTGCGGAATGCTGTGAGGAGCTCCGTTTGAAACACTGGCTCGCCGTTCTTGACTGTGTACCCCACTTCAACGCGGCCACTCCAGCCGGTACAATCTAGTCATTCAAAGGAGCACAGACCCCATGCCGAGGTGGGACAAACAGGAGGAGAGAAAGGGTAACTGACTGGGACGTCTGCTCTTAATCGTCATCTTCATCATCTTCGTCGTCTGCCTCACGCTTCCTCTTCTCACCTCTCGCTCCTTCCTCCTCTTCAGGAAAAAAGAAAACAGAGAGGAGGAAAAGGGTTATAGGCAGACATTAGGATGGGGAAAGACATAGGAAACTCCTCCATTTCCAAACAGTGCCTGAAACTGGAGGACCAAATGAGACAGACATTTTGCTCTCATTTTGAGACCAGGTTACAGAATTTCCCCAGTGGGGAAAAAAAAGGGAAACTCACCCTCCTCATCTTCATCGTCATCATCGTCGTCATCATCATCATCATCATCAGCTGCTCCAACCCGGCCAATGTCTTCTTCCTGAAAAGTAGGTCAAAATCCATCCAGTTAAAACAGTTTGTGTTGCTTGGAATGTGAGTCTATATTACAAATTCTTAAAAGTGGTATTGTTCTTTGTAATGTGATCTATAATTCAGCGACATGAGTTTAAGTAACAACAGAATATGATATGAATACACTATAGGATACATTCCAAAAGCATCCATCATGACTTCAGTAAAGAAACAGAAAGAATCTTACTTCATCCTCTCCACTGACATCATCATCCTCTTCCCCGTCTACCTCCTCGTCATCTTCGTCATCATCCTCTTCATCAAAATCCTCCTCTCCATCTTCATCATCCTCTTCATCCTCTCCTTCTATTTCACAAGAAATGCAGAATATTATTTGGCACTGACACTTCTAGTTACTGTATGATGTTATGAAGGACCTGGATCCAATAGCTCAGAGCCCAGTAATAAATTTAGCTCCACCAATTTCATCCCCACATGGGAATAGATGGAAAAGTTTAGACTGATAAGTACACACTGTAATAAAATTGATTTTACGTAGTGTTCCCAATCATAACCTCGTGCAATGTAGTCTGAAGCTATTCACAGATTTACCTTTAGAATCACATTAAGACAGAACAGAGAGAGAAAGAGGGAGAGATTGTTCCAAGTGGGAGCTCTCTCACCTTCATCATCCTCATAGTCTACTCCATCTCCATCCAGGTCCCCGTCCGAGTCGGACGCCTCCCGGTCCTCCATGTCGTATCCGTCCAGGTACGTGAGCTTGGGCAGCAGCTTGAACACGCTCTCCCGGTAGTCGTTCAGGTTCGTGACCTCACAGTTGAACAGATCAAGGCTCTTCAGATTGTCTAGCTTTTTCTGATGGGTGTAACAGACAGCAAGTGTTGGGGGGAGGTGGTGGACACACAGGTAGCAATGGAACAGATCATTCATTTAACATTTGTGATCTACATTTGGAAAATTTGAATTACAATGTTGTGCTTATACCTGTCATTCACAACGCTTAAGCTAACCAAAGCCAATGCTCCCCTCCAGTAAAGAGCACTTACCAAAGGCTCCAATGTGCTGATGTCTTTGAGTTTGTTTCCGCTGAGGTTGAGGTGTGTGAGGTTTGGAAGTTTTTCTGCCAGGACATCGAGTCCCCCTGAAATTCTGTTGTCACTGAGCTCCAACTAAAAAGTGTTAAAAAGGACATTTTAAAAAAGTGCACACTAAACTGATACCATGTTATGATGAAATGCAAAAGGGAGAGGTCACTTAAACCCCCCCCCCCCCAGCTTTAACATGTTTCTCATTTTCCCCACAGTTTATGCACAATGAAAAATATCTTGCATATATAGAGAAATTTCTGACAACCCGTCAAATGTTACAATGGCAGGTATTGGGTATTCAGGTGTTTATAATCTAAAGCAAGAAGATACACTTCAAATAACTCACAAGCATCTTGTAGAGTGACAGTATGTCTCCAAAGGTAGTATGACCGTAAAGTACTTAATTATTCTTGAAAGATAAATTATGTAACTTATTCTCAGATGGACCTGTTTTGTCTGGCACATGCAACCTGAGGCTCTACACTCAGAGGAAGAAGCTTTGGGGTGATACACAAACTCATCTCTTCACGGGTCGAGCCGAAAACACAAACGCCAAACATGAAATAACATGGGGAAAAAAACCCCCATAAAATGCCAAAGTACTTTCAAAAATTAACACTTACTTGTTTTAATTTACCAAGCTTGGGAAGGTTGGAAACAGACATTAAGCCAACATTTATTAGGCTGAGGAATTTGAGATTCACAAACTCTGCAGTGAGACCTTCAATTTTTCCTTCATTTGACCGGCAGTTGTCAAGGACTAGTTCTCGTACCTGGAAAGAAATAAGAATGCTTATGTGTTCCCTAAAGAAAAAGACAAATACACAAATGGGTGCAGGCTTTCATGCAGTGACTAATATAATAATATAATTACTCTTTCAACACAGTGTGATCCCATAATTAGGAACTGCATTTTGATCATCGTCATGTCATGAATATTTTTCACACTGCAAGTAATTATACTAAGATAATATTTTAATTTGACACGCAATTTTCTGTTGGCCCCCTCACAATTAGCTCATTTCATGATTTAATTGCCACTTATACACACGCCCTTTATCCCTTAATCCCGTGGTGGTCAAACTTGCAAATATTGCATCAACCATCTCCTAGGTTTTTTTAAAAACACATTTTTAAATCAAATGTGAAGTCTTTTATTTGTGTACAAAAGAGAGAAGAACCATTCTATGCGATTTACATACCTCAATAAGTGACCGCATAATGTCATCTAGCATGCTGGCTACCGTGCGTATGGGCAGAACAAAATAAATAGCTATCTTAACTCTAAGATACCTGGCAACGTCATCCTGTCACACTGATTATGCGCTTTACACAAAAGACTCATAGTTCTTTGGGTTTTATCCATAGCTATCATTGACATTAACCCTTACACGGACAGTTATAGGACATGACTTCTACTAGCTAGCAGGCTTCCTAGAGTAACCAAAACACCTCACGCAAGCCATTATATCTACGTGAAACAGGAAATATAAGTGCCAACTCGCTTAATTACTCATTTATTTATTATGTAGCCGGTAATCTAAGTACTTTATAGGCTACTTAAGCAGCAACGAAGGTATTTGTATCCGTCAAAGGCAACTTTTATCAAAACGTTTTCGACTGAAACATAAATATAACCGTATTATTTCGCTTATCTAACGAGGAGGCAGAAATATCCATGGCGGAATATTTCAATGCACCGCAATGAAGCCTACGCTGCTACAATGAATGACACATGCAAAAGTTAACAAGTAGTCATAGCCCTTTTAAGAGCTACAGCGCAGTTGCGCTAGGCTCAGAAACAATCGGGCTATCCGCCATTACCCACGAGTAGGGGGGAGGAACGTTTACCACGCTTCATAAAAAAATACTTCAATAATAAAAACTGCTTGTGGAGAACTGGTGATCATCGACTGCTTAGGCCGATTTTCTTGCGCCATGCATTAATTTTCGGCGTTTATTTGAGAATGGCGAAGGCAATGCTGAAAACGGAAATTAGTGAGACAAAGATGGAGAGCGTTCCTTTCTCAAGAGCTTCAAAGACGGCAGTGACAACATGGCGATTCTCAAGATACAGCGTATGCCGAGTTTGCTCAACTCTCAAGATTTAATTTTCTATCTGTAGTTCAATGCTTTTGAACGCCAATTTCAGTTTGAACAGAAGAGCTAGCAATTTGTCAGCGTACCACATGTTTTCATAATAACTAACAAGCGGGCTTCTTCGGTGGCTAGCCATTTAGGAGCATGTATACGACAGTTTAGCTAGACCTAGCCGGTAAGCAAAATGCTACACTGTAACGTTATTTTTCAGTCTAACGAGCTCCAGGCGATTACATGAAGGCGAAATTCAAAGAAACGTGTCCATCTTAAGTAACTTACTTATGGCTAATATTTTGATATTGTTTTATAGCTTGCTTGCAACCGAAAGACAAAGTGAATTTATGTCGCTGAGCTAACATTAGCTACGCGGTAATGGCGGGAAGCAAAAGTAGCTAGCCGGACAACACAAGCTAGGCTCTGAAGAAGGTCAGGATAGAGATGACGACGCTAGCGCCAACGCTACCGTGTCATGTGGTAGATAGTTCAAAAATTTACCCTCGATTTATTTAACGTACATGTTTTCATGAAGCAGCAACTTTTATTTTGCACATAAGCAGTGTTTGTTGTAACACATTATTGTCTAGTTTGGAGGGAAAAATTGTAAGTCAGTCACATGCAGTGCTATATTCGATGCTGAGGGGGGAAAGTTGGCTAGCTAACGGTAGCTAAATACTTCAAAGAAATTTTTGTTTTAAAGTTGGCTGAAACTGTTTGGTTTTTGTTCATATCTAACTGAACATTTAATATTAAACTAAGCTTGCTTGATAGCGAGTGACCACAGAGATTTTAACTGCATATGGCGAAATTATCTAGTCAGTCAATCTAAAAAATATGAAATTATCTTCTCATTGCATAAACAATGTTATAGTGAATACTGGTATTGTGTTAAAATGCTTAAATAAAGAAGGGCGCCCCATTCTCGCTGTTACAAACATGGCTGCCAGGATCCTATAATAATAACTAATATAAATGTATTTCATTGTTCCAAATACCGGGGTGACACTGTCCTAACGCGTTGACCAAATTTTGCCTGCTAAAAGTTGCCATTTATTACAGTCGAGACAGGAACCCGATTGTCAAGACCGTGAATACCTCCTTCAAGCCAAGGCAAGAAGCTGCGAAACGGTTAAAAGACTGCAACAATAACACTAGATGGTTAGCTAAATACTGTAGCTAATATCTGTAGACCTTGAAATAAGTTGAAATATTGCTTCCATCGACTTATCGCCCACAAAACAAGCACGGCACATGAGGCAAAATAAGTAGGACTAGTGTTTCCTCTCGTGGTATTTGAAAAACATTGATCACATGTGGTCACCATTACACAGGTCATCAACGCCAAGAAAGCTAAAAGTAGCTAGCAAACTAAGGTTTGCGGGGAAATCGCACTTACATCAGATGGTGCCCTATTTCTCAGTTCTAGGTGGATCCTCTTTTTCATGTCCATCTTCCCCTTTAAGTTTGTCCTCCTGGGTGTTGGTTGAATTTATTCAGCCCAAAAGCGGAGAGATGCCTTAATGGAGGGTGAATAGGGACTGTATAATGAAGTGAACCAAACGCCAACTTACTCAGGCAAAGGAGAAACCATGGAGGGAAACGGGACCGAAACTATTATATACTCAATACCGCCACCTATGATGTGTTGGGTGCATTGCAGTTAAACAGGCAATGCAGCAACCCTGACCTGTTGTCACAGTGAAAACGACACTCGCTGTCGAAAGCTAGTGTAGTTTGTAGGAAAGCAGCATTATGTTTCTACTTAATACTCTTGCCATTGTGTATTTAATATATATATATGTATTAAGTTCCACAGATATAAAAATATCTCCCTTTCCCCCCCAGAGGTCGTTTTCATTCATCCTTCCCTACAGTCTTTTCTTCAGATCTCCCGTGGTGGATCTGCTCGTTGACATTAGAACTGTTACGTCAGTGTTACCTTTCGCTCCCTGACACATATCTTGAGACCTTACCTCTGATTGTCCTGCTCTTTTCTTCTGTATGCTCACGTTATGTGTCAGATGTGTTCTACTTACGTAACTCAGTAGTAATCCATGTTCTCTCCCCCTTTAAAAGTTCGGTCTCATTCGCCCTTGCAAAAAAATGGTTCATTGGCATTTAAAACTGTAAGAAATTTTCATATTGAATTTATGTAGCCCGTTTTAACCTGTAAAATGTTCCCTTGTTGTTTTTTGATGAAGTCCTCTTTGGATGCAGGTTTGAAAATGTATCATTAAATCCTTATTCTGTACATTTGTTTGATATTTATGTCAATATTCACTTAAGTACCATAAGGCCCATGTGGCAGCTTCTGTAGAAATGTTTTCTATTTGGTCTAAATTTTATCCATTATGCAGATCAATTTGGTCTTATGTGAGATCACATTATTATTATACAAGCAAGCTTTGCTGATGTTTAAGTGATAATAGCAAGGGCACCCCCCCCCCCCCCCATATTACAAAACAGGCCAAATACCCCCATAATAATATAGCACAATGATGGGGAAAATAATATAATAAAGATGGGGATTTCATGTTGTGGCTGGGATATACTGGTCAGTAGTCTATTTTCCGCTTGTCAGAAAGATCAGAATTCACTTTAAAATTGAAGCAAGTACTATTGCATAAAACAGCATTACTTTTATATCATGAGCATGTTTGTCATGACCAGTGTAATGGCGTCCAAGACAAAAGCTCAGGATATCCACTTTACATGTGCCAGAACTTGGTCTATAAATTAATTTTGTGCTGAATTATATGGCATTTATTTAGAAACATAGAAAACCACATACCTGTATTTGATAAATTTATCTGAAATGTAATTCCATTCCTAAAATGCCCAGTTATTTAAGAATTCACCATGTATTTTCACTAATTCACCATGTATTTTCACTAATTCACCATGTATTTTCACTAGCAAGCAGTCATGGTATGTCCACATGCAGGGCTAAATTTCAAATGGAAAGGTGACTACTCTGTTTCTGAACTCCACAACGTCTTTGAACAGTTATCCAAGTATCCAAAGGCTAACTTAAATTTTTGTATTGTATATATATCTGCACTAGAGAACTACTGTATTTAATGTAGTCAAGTTCTACTTCTAACAATGGCAGAAGGTAAAGAAGCTATCTGCCATGTCAAGTGGTGCTTTGCTGGGAATGAACCAGCAGGGGGTGCTATAAACTCACTTACTGTCACCTCACACTTCTAGGTAGTCACTAATGGCCCGAGAGGTGTTTTGCTGACTTCTGATTTTGTTGTTGACACTGTCTAAGATTACTTCCTCATTTTTTTGTACAAATTTTTGCTGTTGTTATTTTTCCTGATTGGCATTGTTCAGCTGTAGTTTGGTAAAGCCACAGTGACAGGGACAGATGCTACATTCTGTCAGGGCTGCATTCCGTGTTTTGAGCAGTGTAGTATAATGGGTAAGGAGTTGGCCTTGTAACCGAAAGGTCTTTGGTTCGAGTCCCTGCTAGGACACTGCCATTGTACCCTTGAGCAAGGTACTTAACCTGCATTGCTTCAGTATATATCCAGCTGTGTAAATGCTATGTAGAAAGTAGTGTGTAAGTCGCTCTGGACAAGAGCACCTGCTAAATGCCTGTACTTTTGGTGAAGGGGATTGTGAGCCATTGGTTCACTAGACTGTGTGACAGCCTAGCCACCAGTAATCCCACCATTACAGGCAGTTCTGCTGATCCAGCTGATAGATCACCCAGCTTGTTTGATTTGGGATATATTGCATGCTGGTCTCTGCTACAGTCCACTCAGAACTCGTGGAATAACTCGAGGTTGTGCGACTGAGGAGAACTGCTGGTGCTGTCCCTCACGTTTTTGGGGGTAAAATAAAGACCCCGGAACTTAATTTAGACCCTAGTTCCTGCGGTTGAAACGCACTGAGTTCCTCAAAAGGTTCCTAGTTCCGGGGTAAAGTTCCTGCGGTGGAAACGCAGCTTAAGTCTCATGAGATAAAGTGGCCATTTTGTTCCGCATCTCTGCAGACGATTGTACTCATACAAGCCGTTTATCACAATCAATACCAATTACACAATGTTTATTCAATCAGAGAAATGTTGTTTCAATAATAATGGTGCAATTAAAAAATAATAATAGCAATAATAAAATGTTCTATTTACATTTCAGACTGTGCATTATCAATAATCACATGTAATAAAAGTCCATCATTTGAAATAAACTCACTCTGTGAGAATCGGGACCTGTAAATAATTAAGTTTCTTAAGCTCCTTTTGGTACCTGTAATACAACATTCATATTTTTTCCTTGAACCTTCATTTGACACCTTTCAGGATTATCAGCGGAATAAAGGGTGGATGTAAAAAACGGCTTAGGACTGACCTGGCCTAAGAGTAGGGAAATTGAAAAGCTTAGTAGGAATGTAGCAACATGAAGTATTTGTGCCTTTTTGAGTTGAGTTATCCATCAAGACCCACACGTCTGAAGTGTGCACTAGTCAGAATTATTTAGCATCTTAATGTTCACTCTGTGTTCTCAATATTAGTAATTTACTAAATAAAACCTTTAACGGCAGCATGGATAAATGCCGAATAACAGATTAAACAAGTCAGCTGTCATACTCGTATTTAAAATAAAATAAAATTTGTAGCCCGAATCGATGTGAAATGAAGCTTAGCGGTAGCTTAGCGCTAGACTGGCATGAACACCATGAGGCAGCAGTAGCAGGCTGTCTCCTCAGTTTGCCTCTGCGCTAGTCAGCTTGAGTGGCCAGACAGTGCTGTTGGGACATGTCTGAGATAAGGACAGCCATTTATTTCCCTCTGCTCTAAGACTGCTGTCTTTTCTCTGGGCTGCAATATGCTTGGGGAAGATTTGGGACACGCCCTAACCCGGGGAGGCCCCGGTTCTTAAGAGATAAGATGAGCATGCTTGTCCCGTACTGGACGAGACTGAGCAGAGCTTTCAGTTTCCCGCCTCATTAGCATTTGAAATCGTAAGTGCGCCCTGTTTCACTTCACACGGCAAGGTGTTCTTACATACGACGCACAGATAGCCACAAATATTTGTTTATTGCACGACAGATATTAATATTTTTTGTACTTGATTTGGTCCCTGTACTTGTATAAGGCTGCTGTAGAAGCACCGATCCAAATTTTAAACATCACCGCCTGCACTACAGTAATGTGCTGTGTCATTGCTGTTTTCATTTAATAAGGGAATTTGCCTGTATTGCCCCAAAACTGAAAACAAATGAGTGACACTGATGTATGATAGGAAAAAAATCTAATGAGAAAGAAAACCAAGGTAATTCCTCAATAAAACCAGAGGACCACACAGAGAAGAAGAGTTATGTCCAGACATTGTTAGTATTAGTATTATAATTCAGGTTCATCCATGTGTTCTTTGCATGACTTTAATTGATTAATGAAGCTAAGAACAAGAAAACATAATTAGGACTTTGCTTCAACATCATTTTGAATCCAAGCCACTTTGAGCAGTTCTTTTCAGAATGTATGTAAACAAAACAAACATTTATTATGATGGCACTTGGGGGAAAAAAAAAAAAGACAGAATTTCTGAAAAATGTGCAGTGGGTAACACTCGCCTCACAGCAAGAAGGTGATGGGTTCGAATCCCGTCCTGGGCCTTTCTGTGTGGACTTTGCATGTTCTCCCCATGTCGCGAGAGTGGAGCGGGTATGGTGCGCCGGTTCGATGGAAAAATGCGCTTTCGGGAGAACTCGCGTGTGCGCGCGCTGTCTGAGCGCAAAGCTTGAACCGCCGTCTTTCTCATTCAGTCTCGAGTCGTGCCAAGTCACCCGCCCTTACAAAAATGATAAGAGCAAAGCTGCCACAACTCTGCAAACACCGCGCTAATGATTAACCCGATAATACTTTTTTTTGGAGGAGGTCTGAATTGAACGTTAATACTTCCTGATCACTACACTCGGTACGTTCTCGCCGAAGGGGTCGTTTTATGGGGGATAACAAAATGGAGACTCTGGGAAAAGACACCGCGCAGGTGGAATGCAAACAACCAGATGACAACGAAGGTACGACTGAACTTCGTATGCAAATTATGCCAAGGCAAATGAAAGCTGAAACAAAACTGGCCTCTGGCTGTTGAATGTTAGTCACTGGAGCCCGAATCCATTATACTGGTTCATTCTGCCTCTGCTGGTTTGAAAGGCCTGTTTTTAAAGGAATGCTGTTCTGAATACTTTACAGCTGTAGTCTGACGTGCTTGAAGTAATTCTGCTGGATATATTTACAAGTAAACTCTTCTTTACAAATGAAGAGAAAATATTTGCGTGTTGTTCTGCAGATTATGCCGAGTCATGTGCCAGCCCATATAACCTCTCATTTTGTACTGCAGAAAATAAATATTTTACCATATAACTTATTTTGAAGGTAGATTTAAGTTTTCACTGCATAATCTGTCAACAGGCAAAAGATTGTGTCAATAACTTTAGTTGTATGAATAAATGTATGTTTTTATGTAGTTGTTAATAATATAATTTACAAACATGACATATCAAATGCCTCTTCAACTATGCAACTCAATTTACAATAATAATAATTTTCAATGATATACATGCAATGCCGCCATACTACCTCCTGGACATCCATTGATGATTTTGTTTTCATATAATTTGTATATGAAAAGAAACACTCAGGACTTTGTATGAAGCAATGACAGCATTCCCACTGCTAGCCTGCCACGGTCATCTAAGAAGTACATTTTTTAATTCATTGGAAAAATTCAACAGTCAACTGTTTTCTGAATGTATACTGAATATATCCAGCGAGTTCATGATTGGGAACGTCATCATTATGAGAAGAGGTGTGTGGAATCACTCTTAGGTTTTATTGGTTCACGCACATCTCAGTATTCCTGTGTCTGTGTGCTGGGATTCTCCTGGATTCTGTGTCTGATCCTGGTCCAGAACACAAGACTACTGCATAGGTTAGGTAGTGAATTATACCCCCATATGTGTGCGTGTGCATGTGAGTGTGTTTGTGTGTGTCTGTTCCTACCCTGTTCTCCATCCTATGCTTGTCTACACAGGACGCAGGTCCTGACTGAGATCAGGTGAATTTGCCGTTAGCGTGCGTTGTCATGGTTACGCGGTTGGTGCTGCATGGTGCAGCCCCGGTGCGGTTCCCCGCGGGTTCCCTGAGTAAACGCACAGTGTAAACGCAGTGTAAATGCACAGAGTAAACGCAGTGTAAACGCACAGTGTAAACGCAGTGTAAACGTGCAGAGTAAACACGCAGAGTAAACGCAGTGTAAACGCACAGTGTAAACGCACAGGGCCCTTGGACTGTTGCAGGTGGGATTCGGCGGCGGCTGCGGGACAGAGACCTGCTGAGGAAGAGGAGGGCGGAGGCGGAGGAAAAGGAAATATACCAGTGGGTTTATGGGTAAATTATGTAATCAATGCTGTGCTCCAAACGCCGGGTGCTTTTGTTGCTTGGGCTCATATTCTCTATCGTTCATCTGTGTGCGTCCTGAATGTAGGACACAAAAACGCTACAGGAACTCAAATCACAGCTGCTGATTTATTTTATTAATGTGCTCTTGGAGTAGCCGGGGTGTTTCAGCCAATCAGGAACATGCTAGACAACATGCCATAAATGTTGGGTCACTGAGAGAGAACCCTGCGTTTGTGAGAGAGAACCCGGCATTTGTGAGAAAGAACCCTGTGTTTGAGGGATTCAGAGATTAAAAATAGACATATTGTACAGTAAGAGGCGCAGGGTGAAGGCTGGAGCAGTTGAGTAATGTGGCAGTGACGGTGACAGAGCCTCTGCCTTACAGCACTGCCCAGCACGCTGCCTCGCTGTGCCAGAAATAATTGGCTCCTCTCTTTTGGTTCTCCCCCTCGGTGGCACGGCGCTGGGGGTGTTCACTGTGCCAGGTGAGGAACAGAAAGAGAGACTCACCAAACAGAAAATAACGAAAGCAGAATGTGGAAGTAAAATTTAATTGTACCTGTTGCTACAGGTGTGTGTACCTGTAGCACAGTCTGCACTCTGTGACCCTAGAGGTCTTCCAGGCGTTGGCAAACAGCAGGAAGCTCTGTCAACAGCCCAGGGGGGCGGAGCTACCCTCCCAGCCTCCAGGCTGTGGCAGCTTCTCTTTACGCCTCATTTACACAAAGGGACGTGCTAATTGTGCTAACCACTAACAGCTTGCTATAATAAGAATTGACATTGGCGGTCATATTTAAATGGGAGTATATGGTCAACACTAAAGAGAGGTTGCAGCGGGTGGGAGTTCGGAAAGGTTGCATGGGGTGTGAGTTCGGAGAGGTTGCAGGGGGTGGGGTGTGTGTGTGTGTGTGTGTGTGTGTGTAATACTTGTGTGTGTGCGTAAGCTCCTGCTGTCTAACCCCTGGCCGCAGGGTGCAGAGTAAGAGGCAGAGGGGCAGGCCGGAGGGGAATACTGGTCCCGGCAGGAAAGGCCGGCCCAAGAAGAGCGAGACCGCAGTCGTGCCCCAGTCTGCCCAGGAGGGGGCGCCACAGGACGGCAGTGCTGAGGAGGAGGTGCAGCAGGGGGCCGTCCTGTCACAGATGGAGGAGCAGCTCCCTTGGGACCCCGCCCAAGAGGAGCAGCCAGTTATCTCTGACCCCGACCAAGCCGAGCAGCCCCTTATCGCCAACATCGCCGACGTAGCGGAGCAGCTCCCCACTGACACCGTGGAAGGGGCGGGGGAAAGCCTCCCTCCCCCAACACTGCCGCCCACTCTGCCCCAGCCGCTAGGGTTACTGCTCCCCCCTGCGGCTCCTCCTGCTCCGGAACCCCGGCCCGAGGGCATCCCGTTCCTGGCCCAGGAGCAGGCCCCGCCCACGGAGACCGCGAGCGTCCCGCCGAAAGATGAGGTCACGATCGAGGACCTGGGACCCGACGATGAAGAGGCGGAGCCTGAGCCGGCCAGAGAGCTGGAGCCGGAGAGAGGTACTGACAGACCCGCCCACAGAGAGGTCACACGACAGCGCTTCACTGATCCAAGCTCAGAGACTGTGAGAGTGCTCCAGTCAGATTTTTTCAAATCTATTTTTTATGCACAAAATAGAACCATTATATCCATAAAATATTATTCCAGTTTCATAAAAATTCTTTGTACAGGGACAGGCATGAACAGTATCCTTGGCCTCATATATTGGCCTGGATTTATCAGCTGTGAGCAGTTTGTGAAGTTCACCCTTTAACCATATTTGACGGGCGTTTTGCAGGCATACGGTTTGTCTTGTTCGCCGGCTGTAAGGTCTGTGACGGTGCCTGAAACAGTCTGTTTGTGCCTCTGCAGGTACGGAAGAGGAGCCGGACGATAACGTGACGGACAGTACAGGAGTGTTCTCCATCTCCACCCTGGTCTCCCCACCTCAGCCGAGTTACCTCCCCGGACCCTCCCTGTGAGGAGACCCTGTCAGCCCCCAAACAAAGAAGCCTTTCAGTCCGACCGAGAGGCCGCGCGCTTAGCCGAGCACTTAGCCGCCGCTCGCGTAGCAACCGCGCGTGTAGCCACGCTGGCACGCTCAACCTGGTAACCCCCAAGGAAATAACTGAGAATTTTTAATAAATATTTTTAAAATACTTAACAAAAAAAAAAGCTTTTCTAAAAACGCATGCGTATGGTACATTAGCTCATTTTTTCAATCGCGAAAATCGTTTTTCTTACAAATTAATGCAGGTCTTCTTAACGGAACAAACATGATCATACATTATATTGGTACTCAGTCATTGTTAACATTCAGGAGAACGTCTTATTGCACCAAACATGTATTAAACATGTACGTGATGTTTTTATGAGTTACAGTGTGATAATACATGTCTATAGCTTATAGTCTGAGGAAGATAACTTGTGTTATTACCTAATTGAAATGGTTAGAAGCCATTATTGGTAGCTTGGACATTGTAGTAAAAGGTGGTTCTACATACTTAGGGCAAGTGTAGAAACTTGTAACTACAGTACTTGCAAAATATACCATATTACACAAAAATGAAAAATATTATTTTTGATGGAAAATCTTTTGTAAGTTGTATTGGGGTGACACGCATCCATTCATTATTCATTGTTATATTAATATATTCAGCTATTCAACCATCTTTCATTTTTGATAATGCAACATTCTCATAGAAACAGTCTGACGTACTACATGTATAGTTGTGTGCTCTATCGCCCTCTTCTGTCCATAAGAATAAATACACAGATATGAAATGCTTCATGACCTACATCCAGACATCACAAGCTTCTGGCAATGACATATCCCTTTAAATATCTCAATCGACACATCCATAAAAAGGACTGTTTATTAGTGGTTTATTTATACCGTCTTAACAATGTAACCCAGACATGTTTGTGTTAAATGCTAAAGTGGATAGAAGGATAAAAGATAAAAAGGAGATCACTGTCTTTGTTTGGGAAATAAATATGTACAGCCTAAATATTTTTTTTTAAATGAAATATTACTTAAATAAATGCGACATAAAACAGATTGCTACTAATTTCTTTCTCCTCAATTATGGCAATAATTGTTCTTCGAGTTCCCTCTGAACCATCATGCTACCCACAACCCCACAGTCCCATAATCCCCCAGTCCCTGCTGTGAAGTGCTGAAGCAAATGCCCTTCTCTGAAGCAGTCGCTTCCCAGCGAAATACTTTCCCCCCCATGCTTTAGGCCCCCCACACAAGGGGAGACGGCTGCAGTGAGGCTGAAAAAGAGGGTGTGTGTGTGTGTGTGTGTGTGTGTGTGTGTGTGTGTGTGTGTGTGTCTCACCGATGGCCACCGTTAGCCTGGTGGCAACTTACACACTGCGGGAGAAATTAATGCTGCAGTATCCTGAGGAAGCACTACCACACTACTCCTGGTGGGTTGAAGTTTATTTATTTTTTAAATCCCATTACCGAGGACTCTGTTAGGGTTGCGGGGGGTTAGGACCCAGATGCAGAGTGCAAAACTCAAAACTCCAAAGGTATGGGAAAGGACCAAAGACTTTAACAAAAAGGGAACAACGGGAACAAAAAGCCTCGCAGGGCAGTAATAGCAACACAAAGAAAACCCTTAAAACACGGGAAAACCAAAATACAAAAATCCGACAAGACGTAGAGAACAGGGCAGGCGAGGAACAGGCAAACAGGTTAACGGGCAACAGGCAGGAAACAGGAAACAAGCAACAAGCAAGAAACAAGAAACAAACCAGCAAACCAACAAAGAGCAAGGATCCAGCCCTGAGTCAAGGGGAAGGGAAACTTAAATAGACATGACACAGACGAGACACAGGAGGGCACAATGAACAATTAGGCCACAGAGAGGGAAGGGCAAACGAGACAGCCAACTAACAATAATTGGATAATGGAAAACAATAAAGCAATTAAACAGGACACAAAACGGAAGTGCCGCCATCTGGCGGCCCAACAAGGAAAGAACAGGGGGAACACACAGAACCATGACAGACTCCCAATTAGTTAATAATATAGCTGACAATAACCTTCAGCTGTGTGAAGTACGGTGGTTTTTGCTTACCGTGTGAAAAGAGTCGTTTTCACTAAAAGCATCTACCAAATTATCAGACCGTAAACCATAAAATGACTTAGCCATTTGACATATGAGTGCTACCTTTTTTTTGTACATTTGGCAATTGCTTGTACAATCACTGTGTGCGAAATGAAAAAAAAAAGTTCTCTCCCTCTCCACATCAGGTGAAATGGTCTGTCATAGAGCTTTGACCCTAGCCACTCCCAGCCATGCTAAAATGTTTTCTGTACTTCCTTCCACAGCATTGCTTAGTAAGGCTCACCTTTTGCATAGCTTATTTTCTAGCTGTCTGGCTGCTGTCATGATGTCAAAATTCATTCATATTCTGGCAGATATGATCTACACCCAAATAAATTTCTTGAACTTATGAACGGTTTTTATAGCGTTCCCCCATTCATTTATTCATTCATTTGGCACATGCATCAATGCAAATCTGTGCAAACTGCTGGCTGTGGCCCCTGCCATTTCCCAGCAAAACCCAAACTGGCTTGTACAATGTGTCCCCCCCCCCTCAGGACACAGTGATCTGCTGCTGGCACAGATGCTTAAAAGAGGAGATAAAAATTTTGGTTGTTACTTTGTTAGTGTTTTTATTTATGGAGTGACTATACAAAATTGTCCCATAATTCAGAGCCTCGATTAAATATTTAGAATATATTTAGGCAGTATTTCTAAGAAGAATGCACAGTATAAAACATGCAGGGTTTATGATTCTACCGAACTTCTATTTATCACATGCTATGTAGTACTGGTATGGTTTTTATTTGTAGTGTAGCCAGCCTACTCCTTTGTGTGTGTGTGTGTGTGTGTGTGTGCGTGTTTCTGTGTGTGTGTCTGTGTGTGAACATGCACACTTGATATACAAATAAATAACATAAATAATTTTGTAAATATTGCATTAGAGATAGGGGTACACTACCTAACTTAAAATACATGTTTTAAATCTATCATGCCTTAAATAATTTGTGATATTTATATGGAAAACATGCACAATTTTGATTCATCGTTTATGAAAGTCTTGGAATAAGAACAATATTGTTTGAAGAAAAATGTTTTTTTGCAGGCGATGTTTTCGGTACCCATATGTACGTATTTTTGTGCAAAAATGTAATGGTTTAATTCAAACACCGGGTGGCGCTTCAGTTTTGCCGATGATCTGATCAACCTTAGTACAGGTGTTCACATGCAATCAAATTAAGAGCACAGAAAATGTGTACTGGGAACTGCGTGAACTTTAACAGTGTTCATCATGCCACGTCCTATATACTGCTGATAGAAAGTGTCAACATCATGGTTTAGTCTGAAAAAATTTTAATTTAGCAAAGAGTAAGGAATGCTGCCACCTTCCGGCCAACCAACATTACAGCAGCCCGGACGATTGCAGTACAATCAAACGTAGTTATATTTCTGAAAAGCGCTATTTCCTAATCTTCATTACTTACTGTGAGAAACTGCTCAAATAAAGTAAAATGTCCCATGTAGTAAAAAAAAACAAACAAAAAACCCCACACTATTGGCAATCTTTAAATAAATATTTAAATCATTAATGGAAAACGTGAGTTGCATATATTTTTAATAGCTAATATAACATTGGTGGTGATCTTTCGGTCTGTCTGCCTATTTCTGTTGATAAATCAATTTCTTGGGAGGACTACTACTATTAAAACTGCTGCTGCAGCTAGTGCTGCTTCCAATAAAAAATTAATAATAATACTCTCTCCTGTGCTGTCTATACTGACAGAACTTTTATAAGCAAGTTTGAACATTTAAAAAACTTAGATCAGATACCAACATGATTCCTGAAATCTTCTAGCATTATTTTAGTATAATGTTCCTTTTAAACATCTCGTTTTGATGACGTACCTAATATTCAGGAAATATGGCCATCTCAAAATAATAAATGAGTGAAGACAGGATATGTAGCTTTGTTTCGCAGATGCGTGTTAACTTAAAGACTGGCAGTGTGCTTTTTGGTAGTCTGTAACCATGTCAAAACATGAATTCCAACAATATGGGATAAGAAAATCACATCTGGTTCACGTTCCCATGTTATAAAAGAATTATTAGAGTAACCCATTATTGATGTCTGCGTTCTGTAGGCTGCAGACATTTCTGATGTTGTCATAGGGCTTAGTGTTAATGTCGCTGTCTGATCCTGCTTGCCTTTTCAATGCCGCTACAGCCGTTATTGTAAAACCGCAATGATTTAATCCACGTATCCGCGACAGGATTTAAAGGGTCTCTCCCTGCAAGCCTCTGCAGACTCAGGTGCCCTCTCCTCAAGATGGCCGCTTCTTGTCCGCTTTTGTCTCCTCTGTCCTTTCTGAAACGGTTTTTATTCAGCTGTGTCTGCCCCCCCCCCCCCATAATCCCACCAAGTCCCCCTATTAATAATTATTTCATGGACCTTCATTCACACAGACCTCCAAAACATATCTATGATAGTTTTAGTATTTACACAAAGGCCCCTCAGAGCCCTGAATCTGCCTCTTTCCACATAGCACCAAATTGTCTGGAACTGAATTGACCTTTTGTCAAGCACTGCCCTAAATCACATCATCCTTGCTTGGTTACCTTAGTGCATAAAGATTTCGCTTTCGTGAGCAACTTTCCATTGGTGACAAGTGCGGAAACTATATTTTAACACAATCGATCCAAACGGACTAAAAAACATATTTTAAACAATTGTCTATACTTTTGGGTGCATCACAGTTGGATTACATTCTCAATGTCATTGTGGCTGTTACTTTCCTTATCTGTGTTTAGCTAAACTGCACAGTGCCATAGTGTAGGGCCTAAGACTGTGGCTACGCCAGCTTTCATCCCACACACTGATGGGATTGCTTACTCGACTCACCACTGACAAAGAGATCAAAAGGGAGGTAAAATTAAACGAGATTGATATCATTATTCTGTAAGTGCCTTGGAAGAAGCCAGCTGCATGCAAGTCAGTGAAATCTGAAGGCTATGGGCCGACATATAAGCAGATTAATTTACAGCGTAATTATTAATCGGTGGCAGTGTAATATAATGGTTAAGTGACTGGTCTTGTAATTTAAAGGTTGCAGGTTTGATTCCTGGGTGGGACACTGCCGTTGTGCCCTGGAGCAAGGTAATTAAATTGCATCAGTATGTATCCAGCAGTATTAGTCTGTGTAAGTAAGATAAGAGCGTCTGCTAAATGCCTGTAATGTAATTCAAAATTATAAACGTAAAAATGTGTTTTTATATCATGCCAGAACTTATCACTCACAAGGCAGTAATGTGCATTAATACTCAGGTAGGAAGCTATGCAAGAATTTCTTCCAGCATGGGTTGTACAGGCCGTATGAAATGGTTCTGAACGAACGTAATGCGCACATAATACACAAATAATATACACATGTTCTACCTCTGGAGGTGTAACACTGCTTTACAGACCCTTTGGGGTTGATTATAGTGTATTTTTATATTATTATGAAACACCTGAATTCCCCTATACCAGCCATTGTAAATCTGTAGGGAAACATCTGTATGCTAAAACATTCTTCATCCACACAAAAACTTGTATGTAACAATCAAAAATATGCATGGAAACTGAAATAACATTTAATAAAAATCTATAATGTGAACAATCCCTTTTACACAACATCTGTTGACACATAAATGGAAACAAAGAAGCAAACATACAAAGTAAAATGTCCAGTGCTAATTCAACTCTTCACAGATAATATTTGGTCCCTCTCTGGAATGTGGACCAAATGTTATCTGTTAAGAGTTGAATTCACGCTGACCATTTTACTGTGTACATGCATACATACAATCATATGTACATAAATGAGATTAAAATGAGTTAGGAACTCACTATCATAAATAGTATCATAGACACGTGTAATCTGAGTGCTCCATAAATGCAATAAAAAAAAGAATAAATACATGAACAACACACACACACACACACACACACACACACACAATAAATGCGCATATTTGGATGAACTTTTTTTGGCGTTCATTTTAGGTAACCGGAATTGATCCCCTGACGGCAAATGTATTTGTAATGTTTGCAAGCTCTAAGTGTTATCCACCAGTTTCTTTTCTGGCTACCGCAACTGTCTTACATCGGTTACGCATTCTAAATTACGCACGACAACCATTGTATAAAGCACAATGAAAAATAAAATTAAAGTATTGTATATTTTGTATGCTCATTAATGATAATTGGATAGAAAAAAATGATACAGTGCATTTCATCGGGCAATTTTATGCCGTGACGGGATTAAAGCAAAGGTGCTGATAAATAATGATGGAGATTAAGATAAGGATAAAGTCATGGGTGCGTGTTTCTAGATGCAGGAAAATGGTTTAATCCTATGTTTTGGGTTAAACGTTTAATTTTAATATCAGCTATAAGCATGACAATTATAGCTTATGAATTTGTGTGGGCTACATTAAAAGGGCTGCAATAGCCATCGGCAAAACAATTAAACAAGCATTTATTGCGAGCTGTAGCCTAAATGTTCTCACAGCCACGCAGTAATGAACGCAAATGAGCATTGTGTTGTTTCAACTTAAACAACCCCGTATGGTACATTTTACATCTTAGCCTAATGGGTCAGCAGACCTGCAGTTTGGCTGATTTTAAATGCTTTCAACGTCGCTCGTATCTGCCTTAATGCCAGCCTGATAATAACGTAACGGGTAATATTTAAATGTTCAATTAAGATGTACCATATCTTTATTTTAAAGGGTCAATCCGTAAAATGGAAATTTTCTGAAGTTACCGCTGATTGTGCATTTTAGCACGAGGTTAATATAAAATCATAAATAACACTGGCAATATTGTCCTGTAAATAATTCGCATATAAATTCTTTATTTTATTTGGGCAATTTTTTCCCGTTACGCTAGCTCATTTTCAGGTCTATTAATCATTATTAAACCATTAAATGATTTAAAAGGAGAGTTGCCTTTTTGCCCTCTCCGAATAAAGCTTTATACAAGCATTGAACTTGAACATATTTCATACTGACTCGTGAGTAAACTAATATTTAGCCTATTTTATTTTAACGACAGAGTCTAATTGTAGATTATTATGTCTCTATGCCTTGTATTTCTGAAATAAACAGTTAGGCCAATTTTTTGTGGATATCTGTTTTTATTTTCTCATGAAGCATATAGTCAGTAAAACACGGATACAACAAACAACACACAGAACTGAAGTCACGAATTCGTAGACCTACATATCAGAAAACCATCACACACTGTCGAGTGGTATTTTAAAAAAGAGGAGGTCGGAGTCAATTAATGGCCCCATGCAGCCACAGATTCAAATTAAATATTAACATGAGATTCACATCACAAAAATGTTCCGTTCAGAAAATAACTCACATCAGGTTCCCAAATCTAGTTTAGATCACTGCCAACGTTACTCTGCGCTCAGGGCTCGTGCCATGGTGGCATTTTCGTGGCATGAGAACAACAGTAAAATTTGCCACAATTTTTGTGACTAAATGGATATAACAGTGCTATCAGTTCAACGGGTGCAACCAAACGGACTCTCGTATTCCCATACGAACAGGCCAGCACACCTATAAGGAAAAAAAATCCAACAGTTCTCCCACGAGCATCGAACAAGCCAATGTAGCAATTCAAATGAACCGTCCAAGTGTTAGGCCTATTTGTAGCCTATATCAAATTGCAGACACAAATCTTTCCATGTTACCAGAATATGCTTGGTGTCTGAGATAGGGGTTTGTGGTAGCCATGCCATCACCGCCGCTATACTGAGCTAACGACGGGGGCAAGACGGGAGACATTCTCCCGTACGGGTCCACACAGTCATTCGCCACTATAGAAGAACCGGGAATCCCAAATCGACCCGAAGGCCCGTAAATCTGATTGTTCGCCTGCGAATATGTGCTCTGTCCCGACAGGTGTCCGTTTGGCAGTGTGTAGGGGAAAGACGCGTGATTGGAGGGCCGGGTCAGCATCGCCCCTCTGCAAGACTGGGTTTGGAAGCTCGCGCCGGGCAGGTTGCAGGAGTTGGCCGAGCCGAGATCCGGACTGAAACTGCCGCCAGGCTGCTGGATGAGGTCAGCGCCGGGTCCCATTCCGCTGTGGTGCCCGATGAAGCCGCTGATGCCAAACATTCGGGACTGGCCGGGACTGAAGTTCGGTGAGGAGGGTGCATAGTACGGCGATGTTATCTGCTGGCCGTAGGACGGGGTTACTGCCACGTTGGAATACATGGAGCCGGAATACGAAGACCGGGTCACCTGCATCTGTGTGAACACGGGGCTGTCGTGGACGTATGCCGGGTAGGTGGATAAATCGCATCGCTTGAAGCGCTTCCTTCTCCTGAGAAAGCTGCCGCTCTCGAACATGTCCTCGGCATTGGGGTCCAGGGCCCAGTAGTTGCCCTTTCCGGGCCTCCCGGGCTCACGTGGTATCTTGATGAAGCAGTCGTTAAGCGTCAAGTTATGACGTATAGAGTTTTGCCACTTCTTGGAGTTGTCCCGGTAGAATGGAAACTTCTCCGTGATAAATCTGTAAATCCCCCCCAAAGTCAGTTTACGGTCCGGAGAGTTAGCGATGGCCATAGAAATCAGCGCGATGTAACTGTAAGGGGGTTTGCCTCGTTGAAGGGGCCGTTTCCTCCTGCGGCCCTTGGGGATTTCCTCCGTGGGAGTGCTGGCGGTAGATGGAGAAACATCGTTGGATATTTCTTTCTCAACTTTAACCACGGGCATTGTTTTATGGACATAAATCAGCGTCCTGAGATTCGAAGATTCGTCGCAAGGTTGTCCTTCCGTTGTCATTCCGCGTCTTTCAGGTACATGAGCATATTTAAGACATTCATAATAAAAATAAATAAATCAAAGTCCAATGGAAATCCACAGAAAATGCCAGGAGTAGGACGTGTCCCCAAAAGATTTGTCACATATTATTGAAATCCAGGTAAATGCGGTCAATGACAAAATTAATTATTTTTGTAACTTATTGTTTAAACAGTAAAAAATCCCGAGAGGACTGCAATGCCAGGTGTCTTACCAAGGAAGCCCTCACAGGTATGAGTAATAGGATGAGGAATTACCTTGCATATACTTCAGCAGTAAACAGGCACGCCCACGTTTAAAGGGCCACACGCGAACCGCGAGACCAGGTGTCAACGTTGCATACCTGTTTGACTACCAGGTTCTTCTGAGCCTAATAATTTTATTTCACTTGTATCACTTTTAAAAAATTATTTTTACACAGAAATTTCTCACATATTGTTTAGCTCACAGAAAGTATCATGTTACTGGATGAAACAATTAAAACGACCGCCTTGCTTTTATATCAAGACAAATTTGAAAAAAAAATATAGAATGGACATGGGAAGGCTTTGCAGTAGGCTATAAACATTAATAGACGTGGGATTACGAGCGTTATCTGATTAATTAATAAGACAAATTAATTTCAGTGTGTAAAATGTTTCAGTGAACAGACTACACTAAATTTTAATCTGCACTGAATTCTTAATTAAAGCGCCACTTTATTGCCCCTTGCACCTGCAACATTTTAAAATTAAACATTTATTTAACCGGGTTAAGTTATTAGCATGTAAGAGAGAAGGTATATAGGCCTGTAGACTGGCCTAAAGGACCGCTCAGCATATACAAAAATATACGGCAACAAACAGGAATGATACCACAGAATACCAATAATTAAAAACAATTCTATATTGCTCTCACACAAAATGTTTTATATGTATAGACTCGATATATTTGCTGTTCATATATCATCATAAAACTAAAATAAAATATCGATGGATATTGTTACTATTTTACTTTGAACGTCTGGGAACTTTTAAAAATGATGAGTCTCAATTAACAGTTGAACATCCTGAATATACTGTGAGTAAATTGTTTAAAAAGTGCAGTGCTAGTATTTGTTTGAACAGAGCTTTCATCAGTTGAAAACATACGTCGTAATTACGATGTGCCTGCGTAATAACGATGTATTAAAAAGGGATTAATTAAAACGTACTAATGAATATTACGAATATTAAAATGAAATATCATGTATTGATATATGATTTTTCCCCTCAATATTTGACATTTTAGGTTTGCTAGAACGAATTTCAGATTTGAAGTAAATACAACGATACAGCTTCAGATGATTATAGAAATGATAGAAACGATAGAAATGATAGAAATAGAATTATATATGATTATAGAAATTTTAAAAAAAGAACTACCGAAAAATGTTGCAAAACACGTCCAACTAACCTTTTTTTGTGGAAGCCAGTGCGGGAAATGCTGTGATTTTGAAATGAACATCTAACCAAAAGTAACACCAAACGTTAAAACCTTTTTACAGAAAGATCGTATTTCATGACAATAATAATTACTAATTGATGTCATATCAGTTTATTCCATAAATGTGTTAGAGCTGGCTTTTCTTTGTTTTTGTATTATTCACAATCAGCACAAAGAGACAAAAAGTATAACATACTTAACGTGTAAGTTGAGCGCGTCCTTGAAACATTATTCCACAAATTGTGCTGCATTAGCATATATTTCTGTCATGTTTGATGTTGCTGTTGGAATGAGTCTATTAGTGTCTTAGTTGAAATAGGTCTTAACAAAACATTGAACCAAAGAATTATGGCACTGACCGCAGCTGAACTAAAAAGCTTATCATTATGTGTATTATGCAAACCCGCTTTGCCACAGAAGACTAGGGTCGTTATGCACAAACGGGCGCGGGGACGCTTTTGTGTGTGTTATAAGTGCGGAACACCAGCTACTTGGTCGCGATAAACTTGCAGCAGACCAAGCTGGTATTTACATAAAAGTTAGTGTTTATTTGACATGCTTCTTCCAAGTCAAAATAAAATCATACAAGTAGCTATCGCAAAAAAGAAATGAAAAAAAGACAAATGCAACGAACCAGCAAACAGGAACAAAAATAGCATATTTTCCTGGTGACGTAAGGATGCTTTTGATAAATTTGTAGACTGGGCCATTTATGAACGACCAGCCTGACAAACCAATAAGTCGGCCTACGCACACGTACACACACTGATGAAGTCAAATACTTCGTTTTAACTAGAAAACTAAAATTTTGCTATTGGCTCTCTGCGCATAGATAACGCTATCGCTGGCTAATGCTAACATGAGAAAGAAATAAGATGAAATAAAATCAGATGAATGCTGCATAAAAAAACAGCTCCGTTTTCGATCAATTCATTTATTTTACAAGCTATTAAATACTACTGCTACTAAATATTATTATTATTAGGCTATTATACTACTACTACTACTACTACTAATAATAATAATAATAATAATCATAATCATAATAATAGTAGCAGACCTGTTGTTTTATTACTCCATATATACAAATAAAGACCATGAACTGAAAACGAGGGCCATATTAGTATATTTATTTTTCATATTGTTATAGTCCTCGGTTTTTCTCACTGTAGACAGAATCCAAATGGATCAACATATATCGGTGTTCACCGGAAATAAACTCAAAACCTCACAGCTAGAGCTCCGTTCCCCAAAGTACCCTTTTTCGCAGGAGTGCATTCTCATGCTTTCGCTAGTACATGACATCAGTCTTACTGATGAATACTGGCAAAAATAAGAATATTACCACAGTGCATACTGCCACTGCAAAACACGGTACAGCTAGGGTACACACAACTGTCATAAACCACGGTATTACCACAGCAAGCTCGACTTTCAGAAACCATGGTATGACCACAGCACACACTACTGCCACACAAACCATTATATGACCCCAGTGCGTACTATGGTCACGAGGAATAAGTTAAACAGAATACATTCATTCACAAACCATACTATAACAATAATAAATAGCTTATGAATTATACTGGTTTCTATGTAAAATCAGAGTCCTTTTACTTTATGCAATCTATAGATTTTCCAGGAAACAGCAAGTCATGGCAATATGGCAATTTTTAGTGTACAAATTCTCATAATGGTGTATTCAGTCCCTTAGAGAACCTAGTGCACATGTCACTGCTTTTTATGTTACTTGTTTTTTACTTTCAGCAGGAAAAAAAACACTCTTAAAATCACAGAAATGGTCCTCCATCCATTCCTCTTGAATTAGAGCACAGCCGTGGGTAGAGCACAGTCATTGGTAGAACACTGCCGTTGGCGCAGGTCTGAATCTGCGTTTGAGGCGCTGCCCCAGCCGTGGGTAGGGCATAGCGTGGGTAGTGCACAGTCATAGGTGGGGCACAGTCGTGGGCGCAGGTACGAATCTGCGTTTGAGGCGCTGGCACAGCTGTGGGCGAGCGCTGCTTAGAGAGGCAAATGAAGCGCGGCGGCCTGTCCAGCCCCAGAGCCGCTGGGACGGCTCTTCTGGAAGCAAAGATAAACAAATCCCGAGCGTGTGGATTTGAATGGGCTCTCTCAGTCACGCGCACGGCCCCGCAGGTGGGATGTGAAGCACCGGGGCATCCAGACGGGGGTCAGACCGGGTCGCGATGGCCTTTTAAAGCCCGAAAAAGGGCCACTGATGGCTCCGGTCTCTCGTGACGGCCTCAGTGGGTTTCTGAGCGGCTGGTCTGCTCTGAAAAGCAGCTAAAGAGCGGCCCTTCTGTGCTCAGCTGGCTGAGAGCAGCCTCACTCTGAGAACTCAAGAGCATGCCAACCCTGCTGCGGTCTGTGTCGCGTGCTACCCACCACCATTTCACTCTCAAACGCTTTCCACAGAAACTAAAAGGTACCTTCAGACTGAAATAGGCAGAGAGCCACTAACCTGTGTTTGTGAAGCGGGCTTTTTGGGAAGGGTGGGGGGGGGGTGAGAAGGGGGGGGTCCGGTGCAGGCTGCAGACAGGGCTGCAGACGCACGCATGTTGAGGCAGGGAGGGGGGGGGGTTTGGGGGGGTGGTTGGGCTGCAGACAGGGCTGCAGACGCACGCACGTTGGGGCAGGGCAGGAGGGGGGGTTTGGGGGATTTGGGGGGGAGGGGTTGGACTGCAGACGCACGCACGTTGGGCCAGGGCAGGAGGGGGGGTTTGGGGGATTTGGGGGGGGGGGGGGTTGGACTGCAGACGCACGCACGTTGGGGCAGGGCCTGCTTGTTTGCATTGCACCTGAGGATTCCCAGCGAGGGTTTGACTGGACCTGAGGCTCGGCGAGTTTACATAACTGCAGCTCCGTGCGAGAGAGAGAGGCTGCCGTTAATTCGCCGTGTGTGTTCAGGAACTGTCCGTCAGAGAGCAAACACCTGCGCTGCCCTCTTTACATGGCAAATAAATAAACAAACGCAGCGCGTCCAGTGAAGACGATGTTAATTACATTATCTGTCTGTAAACTACAAACGAACACTGCTGAAACACATGCAAAACCATCAGCACACGTGCCAGAATGCCTGTTTCTGAGCGGGCACACCTGCCAAATGAGCGCATGAAATGTATTTATTTATTTCGATATTTACTTAACTAAATGTTTTTACAATACATTTTTTTACATGAGCCTTAATACACATTTGCTTTTATTTATGCATTATTAATTATTATTATTATTATTGTTATTTTAAAAATTGAAACCGTAAAAACAGTGACAGGATCGCAGTAAACGCACGTGAAAAATAAAGACTGGCCACAATCGCAGGAAAAATAATAAGCTGCATTTTAACATTTGAGAGAAAAGCAACGGAGGGTTCAGCACAAGCCTGCTTTCCTTTACAGCAGCCTGCTCTCAGATTATTCTCAGCTGCTGTAAATAAACATCAGCACTGGAGAGCTTTATGATGCTTATGACAGATGTCCAAACTCAGTATTTATCATATGGACATACAGCATATGGGCTCCCAAACCACGCAGTGCAAGAGATATTGGACGAGATGGTAGGCACTCCGGAACCAAACTACCACATACTCACCAATCTATTGGATGGAAAGTGACCTATCTCTGTTTTCGCCCCTTTTCAATTGGATTAACTATCGTGTAGAGTCAATAATAAATAAATAAACATCAATAAATGTTGTTATTGAATTTATTTATTTACTGATGAAGATGAAAGCCAGAGCAACATCCATTTCATTTGCAGCAAAAGCACATTTGAAATGAAACAAAACACACATCTCTCAAGAATAATCAAAACGCCCTCTCTCACTGTCTCTCTCTCTCTCTTTCTCTCCCTCCCTCTCTCTCTGTCTCTCTCTCTCTCTTTCTCTCTCTCTCTCTCTGTCTCTCTCTCTCTCTCTTTCTCTCTCGTATAGTTTTTTTCTGTACAAACACTGCTTGGTGGAGTAATTTTTGTGAATGCTGAACTTGCCTACACTATATTTGCAAGGGAAAAATCCAGCCCTTGCATTTATTTGAAAGTCAAAGTTAAAGACAAATGTTGACTGAATCCAGGCCCAATGATGTTTGTGCAATCACTAATTATCATTTTTCTATGTCTTGTATCTTAATATTTGTTAAAAAGGGATATATACACCTTCTTGCATTCTTGCATGCATCACAGTCAATGTGTATGTGTATGTGAGTGTGAGTGTGTGTGTAGGTGTGCGTATAGGTGTGTGTGTGTATGTGTGTGAGTGTGTGTGTGTGTGTGCGTGCGTGTGTAGGTGTGTGTGTGTGTGTATGTGCGTGTGTATGTGTGTGTGTGTGTGTGTGTGCGTGCGTGTGTAGGTGTGTGTGTGTGTGTGTGTTTGATTACTCTGATACGATCACTCTGACACGGGCTGAACAGCAGTCCTGCTCTCGTGAGGAACAGTCTGAGATGCTCCACATGAGAGCTAAGCCATAGGTCTGCTGGTGTGAAGCGTCTGATGTACATAAACACAAATCTGCTTTAAGCTGCCATGATGCAAATCAGTGTAGAAGTGGAGTGAGCTCAGCAGATTCTCCCTATGATGCTCTATACAGTGTGTGGAATGGAAAATCTATCTTCAAGTGCAAACCATAATCTTATCAAAACGATCAGTTTATATGATGACAGTATTGATGTGCTTCCACTGCAAGAGGGAAGTAGATGAGGAACCAATCAGACTCAATCAGGAAGCATTTTCCTGCACTTTTATATGCCTGTTAACATCTAAAACCAGCAGTACTGAATATCATACAGTACAGTGATGCATACTCATTTTAAAATGTACTATAAATTACATTTACTGGAAATAGAAAAATTCAGCTTGTTCAGAATTGCACACACAATTGTTCAAACACACTCACACACACACAAACACACGTGCACACACACACACACACACGCACACACACTCACACACACACACACACACACACACGTGCACACTCGCACACACACACGCACTCCCTCCCTCTCACCTGCTTGTCAGACACACCTGTGTTTTGTTCCTGACGCTCAGCAGAGGAACCTGCGAGCACAATGGCGCATGAGCCACCGCTGCGCCTGATTGCAGATGTCAGCTCATGCACTGTAGCAAATCTGTCTGGATCTGCGTTTCAACACCTCCTGAAAAGTCTCTCTGCCCCCCCCCCGCCCCCCCTTCACTCGGCTTGTCAAATCAGAATTTCTTCTCCTGTCCGTACCTGACTGGCATCGCGTTGCACAACGAGCTCGGCGTGGAGCTGAATGCATCAGATGTGCTTTTTATTCTCCGTCATTAAGCAGGATTAATTTCTCACTGTGTGGCTTTTCACAGAACTGACAAAGTGCTCAGGAGTGGCAGCCATCCAAAAGGCTTCATTCTTTCTGTTTACTGGTGACTCCTGCAAATTAAGCGCTTTCTCTTTACCGTTTCCCTACAGCACCATATGCATATTGCATAAACAGCATTGCATTGTAGTGTGTCTGCTTTCTTGAGATTTTCATCAGTTCTTATCTCAGTGCGTTGTTTAAGTCGGGTGTAGAGTTTCACTTGTTTCTGCTAAAAAAAAAAGTAGTGTCACGTTTAGTTCTGTTTCGGTCCAGCAGAATGTATGTTTTTGTGCATCGACCCTCAAAACGTCTAAAATTCTGCAAGGTGTTGCAGATTTGACCCCGAGATACTGTTAGGAAACAGACTGAAAAGCAACGCTAAATGCCTCACATACCTTGTCATAATTTTCAGAGTGGATGAAGCAAGAAACAATAGCCAGAAGTTCCTCAAATTACCCGTGAATGAAAGATCTGTGTAAACACCAAGCGAGAAAGAGAGACTGTCACCTTAAGTTTCTGCATTTGCCACATCACCGGAAAAATATAAAACACACGAATCATGCTTAACTTTTTTTACTTTTGTTACGTTGACAGCTGAACAAAGTTTGTGAAGTTGATGACAAGTTTATGGCCTCTCATTATGTGTCATCATAGGCAGGTCCTCCTCTATATCTTCATTATTGTGTATTCAGGCGGTAAAGTCACACTTGCAATTATTAGTCCAGTATTCTATTTTCGACTCAGGGTTTCAGAGTAACTCAGCATGAAGCCTTTTTGTCAGGGTTCCAGCCAGACTACAGGCCTTGCTTGTTTTTTCACGTCTGTCCGGTGAAGCCACCGCTCCCATCAGACTGACAGACAGCAGTGAAGTATCTTTGGCTCCCCTTACGCATCGGTTCTTTATGGGCATGGCAGGTACAGTGTGGTTCTGTCATTAAACATCACTGAGAACGCACAAAAGACGGTAATTAGAATGCGCCACTTGCCAATGGTTTTCTTCGCGCAGATTTCCCTTTCAGACTAGGCCTCTGCAGACGTAAAGCAGCACAGATCATAACTGACACGCGTAAACGTTACGCTAATTATACCCCAGGCTAATGCTTCCAGACACATCAGAACCTTTATCCTTTAAAACCAGTTTTCTATGATCATTTAGCAATAAAATAAAATAAATAAAAAAAGCAATTACCTGAGTAATACTTACCAGTCAACAGGTGCTTCTCGTGATGGAACAGTAACTAGTTATTGTTTTCTTCACGTGGTGAGATCGGTTGCTTGTAACAAGGGCATGCTGATGTTGCACAGATCAATTCATCAACGCAGACGCTGCAAAATATACATTTAAAATATTTTCTTAATGGATGGTAACGTGTTAGCCTTTAAGATAAATGTAACTTTGTAGCCTGTCAAAAATAATTAAAGATTTTAGAATAATATTTCTTCATAAAATATTGTACAAACATCTTTATATTTTAGCCTGGCCCAGTGTAAAATTCTTAGTTACAATAACTTGCTCATTTTGCCTTTGTATTTGAATGGAGTTATAAAATGTAGCTCACAAAACTACAAATATTTTTGTCAGCTGAATCGCACACAACTTAATTATGGTTGCTGTGCCAACATAAAAGGCTTGTCACTGGAGCTTAGAAATTGTAATTCACAGAACATTGGTCCTTGAAAGTACTAAAGTGCTACTGTAATCATTTATTTACATTTTTTGTAGTCGGAAGAAGAGCATTTTTTACAGCTAATATTAATGTGAAATAATTGCTAGACTACGCAATATTACGGTTAAATACGGTGAAATTTGAATTGAACTGGCCGCGAAGCATTATGGGACATGGCGGCTGTGGTTGAAACCTCGCGAAAGCACTTACTGCAAACTCGGAGTTGACAATCAGACAGAAATTATCAGTATTAAGCGGTATTAAGTTTCATTTCAGCATTCAGGTAGGTTTACTAACAGTGGTGTCTCCCTTATGACAATAATATAAATGTTGTAGCTAACTGAGATGGGTGTGCTTTCCTTTATAAGGCTTTGTAGCTGGAGTGTTCTATATCAGATTATGAAGGTAACTGTCTAACGTTAATGTCAGTCTAGCGATCTAAAATCATACATTCAATGAATGGATAAGTGAATGCATGATATTTTGTGTCTGCGTAATTTATCCATGACGCTACACTCTACTTGGCACAAGTGTTGAGTAAAAATATCACTTACCTGATTTTGTAAGTGCTTATGTGTGTACAGAGGTCTTTCAAAAGTGCGTTGTTCATTTACATCTCACCTTAGTGCGCAGTTGAGCAATGGAGGCAGCTTTGCTGATAAATGTTCCGCTGGAACTTTTTCAGGCGTTTCTGTAAATTTATTTAGAGTAGGCTAAATGCAAACAGGAGCACCCAGGTCTCATGAAGATCTAATGATGTCCTTCTTGTTGTTAAACAAAATCGGCATTGTATTTTAATCATAGTTGAAGTGTAACATTCATTCTGTCTAATTGGTAGAAGCGGATGTTAGTCATAACATTTAGTAAATTATCCTCTGTTTTTTCCAAATACTACTTGTCTTAAATGTGGACAGGTACACTTATAGGAGAAAAAAGTTTTAGCTCATAGCAATAACCCTTATCGTCTGTCTGCTACATGTGTTGTATCGTACTACATATCGATCTGTAAAGCAGTGTTCAGTTCACATTTAATGAAGACACACTCTAGTACTTGGCAATGAGCATAATTGTGTAACAGTCTTGACAGGTTGTAGCATAAACCAGAATGTTCCTCTACGCAGAACAAAAACCCAGGAGCATGTGCCACACACCGCATTAGGCCAAATGTCACACGGCGAGGTTTCCTGTTAGCAAGGCTTGTCATCTTGATCCATTTACCTCTTTACTGGAGGTAGGTAAAAATGAATGGGGCAAGGGAGGGGCGGGACATGTGTGGTATGCCCGTACTCCCATAGCCACCTGCACGACTGTTACTCAGGGATTTGGACGTCCTCAATCACTGACACCTCTGGCTTATCTGTGCTTAAGTCAAATACCAATACATGTCAAATCTTGTGGGCAGATATTCAAACATTCATATACTGTGCATCTCCATTCCTGCTGCTGAATTTTCTTTATGATCCATGTTAGCGTGGCTTTTTATGAAAACTATGCTTGTGGCTTTCATCATATTTTATTCTTTTAACCATAGTCTGCCGCACCTTTATGGACTTGAGCTGTGTTTTGACCCCCCCAAACCCACCCCCCCTCCCCTGTAGTTTTTTTCTCCGGTGCCTGGGGATTGAATACAGAAAACAAGTCAGTCTCTCAGGTTAAGCTGTCCATCAGACCCAAATCCCCCTGCTCCTTTGTGGGGTTTGGGGTCGCCTCCATCAGCCATGTGCGGCAGGGTGGGGGGGTGGGGGGGTGCGGGGGAGAAACGTGGTCGCAGACGCAGGAAGCGTTTCGACTGCGCCCCAGACGGCCGAAGCGGATGCCCCACCCCAGTTTCCCCGCTGTCTGCGTTCGTTTGAACTGAAGGGTGCGTGGGGGCATTAATCTCTCCTCCAGCGGGAAGCCATTTTAAGTCCCCACGGCGACCGTACGGCTAATTGGAGGCCTAGTGGAGACGCCATACTTGCCTAGCCTCACGGAAAGTGCCGGCACACTTCCCCTTAAATCTGCTCTGAGGCTGCATTCGACCCGACTGGATGAGGCACAGAGACCAATCACGTGGCTGTGTTTGTTTAGCGTGTTGAACATCGATTTCCTGTGTTAGGACAGGGCTCTGGTGCTTACCTGAAATGGCGCTGACTCAAAGACAAATAAGCAACCAATAGAGATTCACTGCGGTGACTGTGTTAATGATTTTATTGGGCGGAAATTCATGTGAGATCTGTTTATTTTTGGTCATGAAATAAACTGAGCTTGCGCTGTTTGGGAATGTATATGTAATGTTGTTAGTGTTGTAAGAGAGACATCGCGTTGCCTGCTACAGTAGCAACACGACACAGCAGGATTCCGTCTGTTGCAAGGCCCAAAGCGACATGTTAAATCAAAAGGAAAATTGCCCGTGGATGTTGGCTCGCTTTGACCAGACTCTTGACGGGAGTTGGGAGGCCAGCCAGAGGGACTTGTCCTAAAGCAGGCTCCTAAAGTAATGGACTCATGCACTCGCGGTTCCCATGTCTGAATGAGGCGGAACAAGGATCCTGGCTCTTTGTGCCAGCAGACTGGGAGTCAGTCATGCAGAGAGAGCGCTTTTCCAGAGCGCCTGAACAATGGCGGCCTGGGTGTGACTTTCAGTCCAGATTACAGCCTGAGCCCGGGGATGAGAAACGAGGCATCCGCTGGCGCTTTGCCGCCAGCGCTCTCCGTTTCCCTGGAGCCCTCGCTCGTCCTCGCCCTGCGTTCCAGCGCAGACGTACAGCTCTAACGCAGTGAGCTGACATTTTATGAGAACTGGGAGTGACGGACGAGGCATGCGCTGGCAGTGTGTGATCGACGTGCGGGGCGGATTAATGCCAGACAGGTCGTTATTTCAGCAGCGTCAAACAGACACAACCTGCGGAGTGCGTGTGCACAGTCACATGCAGCAATATCAGGTGCATTTACCTGGAACTCAAATTGGGCCCATGCAGAATTTTTCATTCTGTGACAGGTTTCATCCTTTAAAAAAAGACACAGCCTACAGACATGAGGCACAGGCTGAAATTGAAACACATAATTTTACACCTGGAAACACAGTTTTCAAAGGTTTATTGTTATCTTTGAGAGATGCAATATGAGTTTACTCAAAACCAGACATATTTTATAAATTTATGGTATTTGATGTGACAACAAGTGGAGTTTAACCCTTACACAGGGCTTCCTGCTGCTGTTCTAATTTCTTGAATTGAACTCTAATTCATTGTCTAAATTGACCAAATTAAAAGGGAATTTACCCCAACCCTGTATGCACACCATGTTCCTGTTAATTTCAGGCAGATATACTGTACATCCACATCTGTTCCACTCAAACTGCCATCACATCGTCTTTTTCATGCAAACAATGTTGACAGATTTTTTGTATTCTACAAAAATTTGCTCGTTGATTTTTCACACCACCTGTGTTGTGAGGTACAGCCCTTTTACAAAACCAGAGCCGCAGAGCACTGTTAATGCAGGTTAATGCAGTTTTAACCTCAGGCTGAGAGTGAATTTTATACAGCTTCACAGCATGTAGAAGAAAACAGGATACACAACAGAATTCCCAATGTTAAATTAACTCTTGCTGTGTTCATATAATTCCAGAAGTACACTGGATTTAAACGTATTTTTTAAATAGTTTATTCTACACAGAAAATTTTGTTTTAAAAGCATATGGTCAGTGTTTTATGCACATTAATCTTATTAAATTGAAGGCACTTGGAACAAATAGAAACGTTCTGTATCCTCAGTACAGAACACATGGGAATAATTCTTGCAGCTGAAGGGAAGGACTGAATCGTGGGCTAGCAGCAGCACACGGGTGGATGTTGTAACTCAGAACTGTGAGTTGACAAGTCTGCATTGTTCTGTTATGACAGCCCATGACCAACCCCACAGATTCCCCACAAATCCCCTCTTCATACCTGCTGATGACACACACTCACACAGCCCAGACCAGTCCCCTGGCCACCAGCCAGTTATACATGCCGCATGAACAACTCACACGCACACACGCACAAACACACACACGCAAACAAATGCAAGCACTCAAATATACACACACACACACAGACATACACACACACACACAGATGTATACACACATGAACGTACACGCACGCAAACACACACACGCGCAAACACATGCACACATGCACGCACGCACGCACACACGCAGACACATGCATGCACACACACACACACACACACACACACACACACACATATAATCACACACTCACACTCACACAAATACACATGCACACACAAACACGCACATGCACAAACACACACACACACACACACACACACGCATGCACTCACACACACACACACACACTCACACACACTCTCACACACACACACATGCTCACACGCACACACACTCACACACACACACACACACACACACTAGCTGGCAGGTGAGCGACGGCATCGCGCTGCTGGAGTGAGGAGCTCTCACCTGTGTGGCTGAGTCAGGAGCCGCCCGACCTGTCTTTCTGCTTCCTTTATCTCCCCTGATTACTGTCCCTGCTGAGGGCTGAAAGACGGGCAATTAGGAAATCATGTCGGGTGCTGAAAGAGGGGTCTTTCTGCTGAATGGAGAAAGTATGTAAAAGCCCGGCGGAAAACATGTAATGACACAGACTGGCCCAGTCACCTGACAGCTGCCTCTTAACGCTGGCCCCCGTCCGCACCGAGAGAGGAAGCAGGTCTGCGTGCCTCTCTTACTCAGGGGGGGGAACGGAGAGAGGAGGGGGTGGGATAAAGGAGGCTCTGCTGAATGGGTCTGCTGGCTCCGAGCTCCGAGTCTCCAGGGTTTAACAGGGACAATTCGGAGACAGAGCAAACACACCGCTTTAGAAAAAGCACACAGCGCTAAGCTGTAATCCAGGACACAAAAAAGTGCTTCTTGGCCACGCTGCCAGTTGTAGCTTGTAACTGCTGACTGAGTGGCCATGTTTCTCAAAACCTTCTGTTTCACCTGCCATTTTAATAACACAATTCATGAAATAATTCATGCTATAAACGACCCCCCAGAAATGTATGCCCTTCAGTGACTCTTACAAAGAGGACTCCTGGTGCCAAACTTTTTAAAAATCAGACTCATTGCAAATTGACATGTTGATGTTGATATTTGATGTCTGTCAGTAAGCACCTTGTGGAAGTCAATCATAGCCTGTTACTGACAGAAAGCAGCTGCAGGTCTTCGGATGGCTGGGTGTTCCACACAGCTGTGCTTAGCCCTGCTATTACCGCCATGTAATCAGGTGAGCAGGCAGCGCTCTGCACTGGTGTAGCGGGCTGGGCGGTGGGTTGTAAACGTACCTCGTTTCTCATGATGGTGTCTAATGAGGACAGTGAAGAGTGAGCACAATGAGCCCTCTTATCGCCAGTGTAGGTTGCAGGTGACAAACGCTTTCAATGAGGTTTCTCTGAAACCGAAACCCGTCAGTCTGCGTGATGTGGTTGCAAGTGTTTGGCACGTAGCAGAACAATGAAGACAAGCCCAGCGGTCGCCTGGTTGCCTGCGCTCTGGACGAGCGGCCTCCGCGGTGGTTTAGGGGGGAGCTGTCTGTCCGGGGGGCCACCCACATCGAGGCCCTGAGGAATGCTTTTTACCGAATTGCCTGTCTGCCCCTGTGCTTATGCACCTCTCTGTGGTCACTTCTCTCTTTTGGGATATCACAGGGATAAGTGTGTGACTCGCGTCAACCGCTGCAGTTTGAAATCCTGGAATGCCCCCCCCCCCCATCCCCCTCCCGCCACCTCCAGCCAAAAGTCCAGCGGATCCTCCAGTGAAATGTCATTCCTAATCTGCATTGTTTCGGCAGGTTGGAGAGTGGGGGGGGGTGGGGGGGACTGACTGGGAGTTTTTTGTTACTTCAGGATTTCAAGCTTCAGTGCGTTCTCTTACAGCATTTGCAGTTTGGTGTTTCCGGAACACTGAAATAATGATCCAGTCACCATTTCAACAAACATCTAAATGTACCGTGCTGTGCATAAGTATACCCGTCTGCATGACAGGTGAACCTATTTGATCTGTGCGGGATTCGTGTCATAATCCAGCGTCTCTCCGTTGTCTGACTCTGGGCTGCCTCATCATTTGCATGCCGTTGTACGGGTGGTAACAGTGCAGTGCTGGAGAAACATATTCCATGCAGCAGGTTTTTGTTTGTTTGTGGAATGACAAGACAGTGATGGGTTTTTCATATTTCACATTGAAAATATAGTAAATGAACCAAGCCAGTCGCGGAAGGACTGATGATAGATGCGGTCTGTTATTCTGATGATGGAATCGATAAGTCATAGCTGTACACCTGATCTGCCTAATCAGCGCTTCTGTGAGACATCTTCTCAGAAGACACACCCATGGTTCAGTCTTCCAATGCAAATGATGGTTCTGCTTCAGTAGAAGTGAACTGGCAGTGACATGCCTCAGTGTATCCGCACTAGCAAAGCAGAACTCACATGCAGAAAGAATATTGTTGACGAATGATCTCTAAATATTTTACATGAGAAATTCCATCTGCATTGTGAACCCCTGAGTTCTGAGAAAGGCTGGTTTGTTGGTGTATCCACCTAAGCCAGGATAATTAGCTGTCTGCGACCTCTAAATGACCATCTAATGCTAATGGCCGTGCTAGCACCATGCTATTAGATGGAAGTTCATTGTATGTAATTTCAATGAGACCTATAGTTCATGAGAGGTGCGGACGGAGATGACAAGGAAACGAACACAGATTTCCAGCTATTGTTATCATTCATCATCGGCATAATGTTGCATAAGCAAATATAATGTTTCACCTGTGAAATGTGAACTAATATTTGTAAGGATGTATGCTGTCAAAGGCTGCCAATCTACATGGCAATGGAGCCAACTTCCACTCCTTTCTCAAATATATAGATATATATTCACAGAACATACAGATTCAGATAATCATTGGTTCATTTACTACACTGTGATATTAGAAATGCATTTTACTACTTGTACTAAACATGAAAAAAGCATAGAATGAGCATGTTTTTAAGGAAGAAGCTGTTTTATGTTCAAGGTGGATTATATGGATTATAATAGGTATGACAAATGAACTCCAAAGAAAAGCAATACTCTTAACAAACCAGCAGGCCTCAGTGGTAGATTGTTCCCTAACAAATCGTGTGATGTTTATTAGTGCTACTAGTGCTTTATTTAGCATGTTTATGGTGCATGCATAAATATCCAGGTTGGCTTGCCAGACCTTCAGTTTTAAATCTTAGCTGGTCTGTAATCCAGGAGAGCTGGACTTTAAGCAGGATGGCCGAGTTAAATGCCTTGTTCTAGGTGGTAACAGCACAAGGCCACACGTTCAGGCTCAAAAGCCTGCAGGTCCAGAGTCAAATTCCCTCAGCATTACTATGCATCGTCGTCCCTGGATTTGAATTAATACCCGGTACCTTAGGATTACTCCAAGGAAACCAAAACAAAAAAACCCGAAAGAAAAACACAAGGCAAATTAGGAAACAAAGTGCTCTTCATTTTAGACGATCACAGCACAACATAACATAACATAACATAACATATTGTAACATAACATAACATGATGATGAGAACAGGCCATCCAGCCCAGCAATGCTCGCCGTTATCCTGACTGAATTATACCTAGTGCTCTGATTGTCAGGCCAGCTGTTATGTTTCTCCTTCTCCTGGAAACCTCTGGAGGGTAATCGCAATACTGTCTCCAGCTTAGAGCTGTAATAATAAAGACTGGTTATAACGCACCAACACAAAAGAAGCACACTGTAGAAAATATTAATATATTTATTATAATCACACCATTCAATCTGACAAATGTGTTTTCTAATCCCTAACATTGGTAAAGAACATATATTTTAAGAATAAAATTCTGGAGCTGCTCACTGCTAATTATACAAAGATACTTTAAACAATTTGATATCAAAACAGAAACTTGAACAAAATTAAGATACAATGCAACTATAAATATGGGTTACCTTGGCTTTCTGATCACCATCTGTATTACCAACCAGACAGCCCCTATATTATATTTGCATGCTATTGAGATGATTCATAAATGAGGAAAATATTTACTTTTGTTGGACTCTCATGTGATTAGTCGATCACAGTGCTTGTTCGAATTTCAAAGAATATTTGCTTAGTATTACTTTTGTTCTTTTATTTATTTATTGAAAAGACATGAAGACTCTGACTCAGCACTCAGGCAGTCTACTCTGTGTGTGCATGTATATTTTTCAGATGATGCATGTGACTTTCTTACAACCCTCTGTTAAAATTTGAGCTTTCTTTATAGATACTTCCTGATATCATTGTCATATTATTTTCTACCAATGAAGCATGCAGCAGCCAAGAATTCATATTACACGACCAACATACTTTTATGAATCTTCCAGCATGCGTCTTATGTAGTTATATTTCTGATCACTATGTGAATCATAGCAAAGTTGAAAAAAATCATGTAATCATTTACATTGACTTGAATGTTAGCTTTTATTGACTGAAAAAGTGATTCATAATCAAATTTACTGGAAAGGAATGTGCAGAAGATCATAATTAGCCTTTTTCCAAATCAGCAGCATCAAACACGAGCTAAAGTAAGTTATAATAATAATATAATATCTATTATTTTCTTATTTTCCTCCTGCTGTCTACATCAGACGTGGCTCAATAATGACCAAATTCAGCTGGCTTATCAGACACTTGGTGACATCTGGTGGTGGAAATGTGTGGCTTTTCACTTGTTCCTTGCCATATTGATGGCACTTATTTATATTTAATTGCTCCACCTGCCGGGTGAACAATTAGCATAGTCAGTGAAAACAGTACCACCTGAAAATCACACCTGCAGCCTCAGGGGGGCTCATCCAGTCCCCTTGAATTATTTTACACTGTCGCCATTTTCTGTTCTGGTTGCCAACTAATTATTCAGTTCTTACCTCTCTCATGGGCCATAACTGACATCAGGCCATAAATCTAACAACCTCCTTCTGAATTACATTAAACTTGGATGAACTCCAAGTTGTACAGGCAAAATATTTCCTCATGCATCATATGCATGCATCATTTTAAAAATGTATGCACGTGCTCAGAGGCCTTTGGCTGAGGATGCACATTCAGAGGGTTCCTCTTAATTACGAGGCAGTATGGGCATTGATTTTAAAACACAAGGTCCCTGACCTTAATGCTTCTTGTGAGATGCTTAATTTAACATTTTCCGAAATTAATACCCAACAGTAATAATTTACAAAAAAACAAAAACAAAAAGACAGGTGCCCAAAATTAGTCAAATGATTATGTGGACCATCCACGTTGAGGTTGCTAATGGATACCTGACATGTCGGATGCTGTGCTGATATCCTCAGTGAAATTCTTGTATTTGCTACAGGGATGAGTAGGTGCATTATGAATTCTCACCACTAGATGGCTTCTTTGTTGTGGATTTGGAAGGACGTGTGGACGTCAGACTCAAAAACAAAATTAAATTTGTCATGGAAGTTGTTGAGTGTTCTGCTGGTTTTCAGCTTCCTTTAAACGTACACTGTCGGAGGAAGAGATGGTAACGCAAATGAGTTCTGTGGTTCCAGTGTTTGTATAATATTTAGAGAAGGCCTTCTGATGCTGTGGCCTGTATTGTTGTGGCGTGTTTATGAAAGTACAAACTCAGATGAGTCATGTGACTTGTGTCTTGGTGTTTATTTGAGTAAATAACATAGATTTATTTTCTCACATCAAGCAGTACATTTTCTTGTAATCCAGCACAGAAAAAAGAGGAAAAAAACGACAAATAAATAAAAACCAAGGACAACATCAGTGTGCAGCACAATAATCCTGCCATTACCCATTAATAATAGTTAAATATTATTAACAGTTCTGTACAAAAATAAGATAAGCTAGGTGCACAACCCTACACACAAGGTGGAAACCACAGGAGAAGCTGTACAGTCCTCATTGAGGGCAAAAATACTCACATTAATTCGAAACCAAACGCAGGGAAACGGTTATGGAAATATCACCAGATAAACTGAATGCTCTGCCAGTTCACTCTGTATCTCCAGACCTTCTGCAAACAAACGGTACTATACTCGAGTTGTGCTTCCCCTCACTAAAACAATCGCTGATATCGTAGATGAGCTTGGTCACTTTTCAAAATACTACCCTCAATTATTGGTCCATTTACAAGAGATGTACCAGTAATACTGAGAAACTGGTGCAACAATTAAATATGGTGAAACAAGAAAAATGTGATCATAGGTTCTGCCCCCTCTCTCCCCCCCCCCCCCCCCACCCCCCAAAAAAGGAAATAAAACAGTTACACTCCTCAGTTTCAAACACTGAAACATAATATCTTCCTGTTATTGCCGTACAGTTAATTCCATGCACTGTCATTTGTAGAATGACACAGTAAATCGCTTACCAAAGCACAGTCATTCTGCGTGAAATCACACGTGAACGTGCGAAATAACGTGTGTGCACATTTCCTTGTGAAGACGCTTAGAATCTAGAGAAAATGATGCTTCATTTCCATTCTCCTGTTAATTGTGAACTGGTATATTGCATTTCACTCTCTTAATCAAGAAGTTGAGTCCCTTATAAATACAAATACACATTTAAATCAGTTAATTAGAGAGAAACCCAAAGATCCGTTATTAACATGATTCATTCTATGAACGGTTCCATATATAGTAATTCCTTGCACGCCATACAAACGGCATAGCCTACTGCAGCTTGTAAACCAGGAGCAGGCTGGATAACGTCACGGAAGCAGTTGCGCTCAATCATTAGAGCGGGCTAACGATCCTGTGACGTCATCACGGGTTGCAAGATGTTACCATATCAGTGTACACTGTATTCTCGGTATTAAGAAGTGATTGTATAATACGTCCGCGTGCGTATGACGCAGCGGTTTACGGTAAATAGCGAATGCGCGCGTTTTTACACGTGCTCCACAAGTGTAGCGGTAAAACACAGCGGGTTGCATTAGGCCAAGTCTAAACTACCTGGCTATACTCTGTCCAGGTGCAGCTAACACCTAACACATTATTACCCACTAGAAATTAAATCTGAAGCATTTTGGTTTCAAGCAAGCCAACCATAATGCCACGCCCCTACACTTTTAAGATTCTGACTCAAGGCAAATGTGTAATTCATAATGCAACATGTTTTTTTAAATCAGATTTTTGGAAAACGATGTCAATTTTGACAAAGACTTTTTGTCTTGTCTCACATAGTACTGGTAATTGGTAAAACAAGTTGTGGGAGAAAATTAGTTTCTCTGGAGGTCAAATTGAACACGCACTTACACATACAGTACATATCCATATTCTGTATATAGCTCCACTTAGTAATCACACGTGTAATAACTACTAATTAAACTTAATTTAACATAAATTGGTAATATTTTCAGGGATCTAAGGTAACTCAGCAAGGTTAAAGAAACAGGCTTATTTTTAACATTTTGGAGTGCAAGGAAAATTCAGTATTTACATAAGCTAATACAATTTTCATTACAAGACATGCTGCTAAGAGTCTCAGTAAACAGCATACAAAGCATTTACTCATATGGCAAAACATATTCAGTTCATATTCATATTCAGATTGTTTTGGATGAGCAGTGAATTCTCAGCAGGAATAATCAATGTCCATACTTAAAATATTGATTTATTTTTACACCAGTGCAAATAAAGATGTGGTGATTTATTAATGTAATATAATGTCATAATAATGCACAAATGTGTTAAGGTAAATGAAGTAATCTGGGCAAAATAACCGACAATGTTTAACTGACTGTCTATAAGCCCAGTCCCTTCATCTTCTCTGGGCTCCTTAAGATATGCCTGTAAAATCAGAACTGACATGCGTAATACAAGCCGAAACAGTTCAAATTAAAACCAACAAATGTAAGGGAAAACATGAACTTTAGCAGACTTCTTCAATGGGAAAGATGCTCAAAACGCGAGGACATGATTACATCGTGATTTCCTGGTGTTCGTATTCCCGTGGCCCTGTCTGACATCAGCGAAAGCCACAAGGCCATTTCTGTTTCTGTATTTATACATATTCATTTGACAGTCACTTCACAAATACATTAACACGTTAAAAAATAGTGGATTTGGGAGTACGCTCCACGGTCATATAACTCTATATTGGTCCGGTTAGATTGGTCCACACACTGGAGGGTACCATGCTGTTGACTCAGGCACTGGTGGGTGTTTCTTGATGGGAAAATAACGTGTTTTATAAAATTCTTAGTGTATATGCATTCTAAATGAAAAATAGACACACTTCCGTGGTATCATGCAAAAGAAGATCATGCTTAAAGGTCAACAGTATAGCTTTGCGAAAGCCATTGGTTTTGCCAGTCTAATTGGTACTCAAATGTAGGTGTTCATTGATTGGATGGGAATTTGATCTCAAAATGGCTTCCATGAACTTGGCTCTCCAGGCTCAGGAGTACACACCACCACTACAGTTAAAGGTGAAGAGACACTGGAGATACCGTACAAAAGAGGGAATGGCCCAGGAAAACCAGGCTGCCATTATTTGGTAAAGAAGCTGGGAGTTTTCCCCCATCGGACGGAATCAGACTGCATGCACACAGTAGGGAAAGCCTTCTCAAACCATCATCATCTCCAGTATAAATGAGATGATGTAGTCCTCCAGTCACACTAAAATGAAAGCTGTAGCAGCAGAAGCTGCAGACTGGAATCATGACCCTCAGACCTGCACAGAATGGTGTCACTGCGTACACCTGGACGCTACCAGACTGCACAGGTGTGTGCCCAACATTACACTGCCCTTATATACCTGAAAAGTCTCATGCTTTGGGGTTCTGGTGGATGCATTTTTTATAAATAATCACCAAGCAGGTAAAGCCAGCTCCCAACATTATTAATCAGAAAAGTAAAATTTAAGTATAATTTGCACTTGGTTGAGGCATCTGGCTTATAGACTTAGTCACTTTCATTCAGTTTGCATTTATTTGCTGTATTGCAGCTGCAGAATTAGACTCTTTCTCCTCTCCAAAAAGCCAGTTTCTCCAGTCATAAATCTGTTTTTAGAACAAGCAAAACATTGGCTAAATATAGTCATACCTCACAGACAGACAGTCTATTAAGATTCAGCATTTGCACTGCCAGCAGTAGCCTGTCTCAATGTCAATGTCATAAATGTCATAAATCTCAAACTGAAAAGAAAACAGGAAATGGTCCTTACTTATTAAACAATAAATCAAATTGTTTTCACTGTTATATGTTTCATATTGTTGTTTGTGTTCAGATGTGCTATTACTGTTTGAGTTCTCAACACAAAATATTATTTTTTCCTTCATTATTATGAAGTCAATTCACCTGATTAATTAAGAAAGTAGCTTCTTATTTTGAGTGTGCAGGCAAACCAACGTGGGCAAATTACATGTGTTACTGTATTCGTCCTAAGTTAAAAAGAACAATTACATGAATACAGACAGTAAAGCCAAAAATGTATCATTTTACCATATATGCTATTACCATATGAATATAATTACATTTATAAATATGGCAATTACATATATTTAATATATTACACACATTTTAACTTCTATTTGCAACATGACCTTTCGTTGTAATTTTACGTCTGAAACAAAAATGTTACTTCTTCAGAACAGAGAGCAAGCATTCCATTGGCTTAAACATACCCAGACCAGTGAGTTTTATTTAATCTTAGCACCACTGCAGTCCTACTTATTAAGCTTAATTCGTATGAGACTAAACACATCTACACCTTAGCACAGTGACCAGTAAAATGGGGTTTCTCTCATGTCAGAGGAAGCTGACAGTGGCTTAGAGTCCCCAGAACTCAGTGTGCTAAAAGCACTTTCGGCAGAAACAGCTGTATGTCTTCAGCGCTGTCATAGGTGCAAGCGCACTCCAGTTCTGTGTGCTGCTCATTTGTGTCATTAAGATTTTAAGGTGAGCTACCTGGTTGCATATTTTGATCCAATTTAAAGCCACAGAGATCTGTACTGTATTTAAGCTCATCGAATAGCTAAATTCTTTCACAGCTAGGCTCCAGAACTTTTTGAAATACTTTTTATTTGGTTCCTAGTCGGCTAACTAGTTTTAGCTACACAACACAGTTCTGTTCTAGGTGCTTCTATGAGCTGATCTGCAGGTACTGCAAATGTGTAAAGTAGAACGGACCAATCGAGTCAGCTGAGGAGTAAGCCAGGAAACCTCCCATGGTTCCCTCAGGAAAAACTATGCAGGCAGTGGAACAACGTTTATTGCAGTCCGAATATCAGGTGAAAAAGTCGCACAGGTGAGGACCATGCAGTCATGTTGTGGAAAGCTTCACTCACGTGACTATCGTTGGAGTCATAGCACATCATGGAATGGACATTTCCATTCTCCACCATGCATCAGTCTGGACAGAGGAAAATACCTGCTGTTTGCTGGGGTACTTCCTGGAACGGGGGGGTACCAATAGTTCTGAATACGGTGAAGAAATACAGCCTTTCACCGACTGTGGCCAATAAATATAAATATGAAAAAGACGGGTCTATATTCACATACCACAGTTTCTTAGCAGATAGAATTTCACAAGTTCACAGGGGGCACTCCTCAACTTTGATTTGTCCCAGCATGCAAGAAGACACCACACGAGGATAAAACTATTTGTTTCCATTTCTGTCCTTGTTTACTCTGAATTGCATATAAGCTAAGAAACTTGCCAGTCAAAAATAAATAGTACATGCCTCACAAAACTCTTTCGATTTTCCAATACCCCAAAACACCCCATTTCAGAGCACAAAACTTTTTTTTTTTTTGTTAACAGAGTACAATGCGCGATATCTATTTCTACATCGAACAAGATCCAACTGACTTGACACTTTAAAAGTGAAATAGGACAGGGACGCACATTGTATTCTTGTCAGCTTCTGAGAAAAAAATACATCTGTGAAAAAATAAAAGGTAAATAACTTCTCATATAAGTCAACGAGATCTTACACTGATCTTACGGTAACGTTTTAGGGTACAAATAAGAGAAGCAGTTACCGCTGTCGCGTTGCAGGCGTACGCATGAACCTGTGTTGCGGTTTGTCATCATTGTCTGCGTCGTCTTTGTGGCTATGAATGGAAACTTTGAGGAAGCAGTAGCACAGATGCAGGGAGAAGCCGATGTGTGGGCCTGAACTGCCCCCTGGGGTATGATGGGGGCAGTTAATGGGGCAGGGGCACCAGGATATCCACGTAGTTGATGGGGAAGAAGCCCGATTGGCCGTGCAGCATGCCCTCGTACCAGTTGTCGTCGATCTGATTGGTCAGGGTGATGACATCGCCCTCCTTGAAGCCCAGCTCGCCCTCGTTCTCGGGGTCAAAGTCATAGAGGGCGCGGCAGCAGGGCTGGTCCATGGGGGCTGAGACGGGGGAACAGGAAGGTCAGGGGGAAACTCCTCTACGGTATCTCTATGTCTGTGTCACACAGGGCCTGTCCAGACTCACGTCCCGGCTGAAGATTCCAGCTTGAACCAGTCTGGAGTTTAAGCTGCTTTTATAACTCTTCTGGCTGGTTTTAGCTGGTCAACCAGTTTCCAGTTGAAATTAAAACCTACCGTCCTGCTGGTTTTCATTTCAACCTTAATTTGGTATACCTGATTCTACTAATTATCAGCTCAATGAGATCTCTAGTTGTTGAATGAGGTGTGCTTTGTTAGGGTTGGAGTGAAACCTACAGGATGGTAGATCTCCAGGTACAGGGCGGGGCAGGCCTGGTGTAAAGACAGCCTGTGATGTGGGAAATGTCAGTGGTGGAGAGCGGGCCTTGTCTTACCGGGAGACTTGGCGGTGCCAGTGTGAGTTATTCCTCCATTGTGGTTCTCACTGGAGGTGAAGTCCATCACCATACGGGGCTTCGGGACAAACTCTCTCCTGGGCTTGCTGGAGGCCTCCCGTATTCTGTCGGATAAGGAGGGGAAAACCTGAGCAGTTCATTGAAAATAATCCCCATTAGTTCATAGTGAATTTGCATCTGAACTACCCTCCTGGTTGCCCTGCGATAAATTGGTGACCTGTCCAGGGTGTACTCCTGCCTCTCCCCCAATGCACGCCGGGATAGGCTCCAGCACCCCCCGCGACTCTGACCAAGATAAGCGGGTGTAGATGATGAATGGATGGATGGACTACCCTTCCGGTTCCCCGGTCCAGACATAAAATCCCTCACAGTATGCCCCCCACCTTGTTCGCGATTAAGCTTCCGGATGTACATGTTGTCCGGTTTTGACCAATTCTAAATCTGTCAATCCGTACTCGACACCCAATTATCGGTTGCCCTCCCAAATGAAATGGGAAAAAAAGGTTTGATGACTTAAACAGTAAGACCCCGAAGTGACGGACCTGTCCTCCATTTTGCTGGAGAGCTGCTGCAGGATCTCGGTAGCCTGCCGATGGTACTCCACCTGCGCCTGGACCAGGGCCGAGAGCTGGCTCACCTGCTCGATCTGATCAGCCAGGAGAGACACAGACACTGCAGTTAGGTACGGGCGCTAAACACAGCGAATTCAAGCACTCTAACATTCCCTACTCACAATCTGAATAACAAGGCCGTTAATAAACTCAAATGAGCTTTTTAGCCGTTGCTAGTTTCAGTTGCTATTACAAATTAACAGGATGTACAAGAAGCCGAGACATGACAAGAAATCAACAAATGATTAACAGCAACATCCAAGCTATGATGCCGCAGACAAGACAGAGGAAAGCTAAAGAATGCATTTTAACAGAAGATAACACAAGGTCCTTACATCGCTCTCTAGCAGGTTGAACATGCTCTGTTCTGCGATCTCCTTGGATTCATCGAACTTCTCCAGGGCTTGCTTGATCTCCTCGTCCTGCACTTTGCCCTGCCTCTTCTTCTTGTAGTCAAAGTCAAGGCGTCGGCCTTCCATCTTCTTAAGGTGGTGCTGAAAGAGAGCATGTCTTCGGATTAGTACTACGCCAGGTTCTCAGTTTGGCAGCAGTGTGGTTCAGCAATCATTGGGCTCGCGTTTTAGGAGCATATCTCTCTTTTCTGACTGTTGGGATATTTTATGTTTTTGGAAAATCTCATTCAAAATAAACTCAAAGTTAACATCGGGATACTTCAACATGTCTCACCAAATATGTTCCTTGATTTTTTTCTCATCTGACTTTTTTATACCTTAGAACAAGCCAATGTCATTTCAGGCTGACTTGAAGGTGTCAGCAGGCTCCTTATGCTTTTAAAAATGGCGGTACCTGTATCTCCTTCAGGTCTTTATCATGCAGATTCTGCAGGGGGTCGATGAAGTTCTGCTTCACCTCCATGTCAAGTGCGTCCTTCACCTCACCAAGCTCACGCATAGCTTCCCCAGCATCGATTAGAGCCAGACCTTAGAAACACAGTCATTACACAGTCAAAACTCAGGCAAAAACAGAATACCAGTTAGAGCCAGATCTCAGTATCACAAGCAAAGAGCTTCGCCTGTCTCATATATCCTCTATTTTATGCCTTTTTGTTATGTTATGCAGGTTATGAAAATAAACTCATAGACAGGTTTGCTCAACGACAGAAAGAATGAAGAATTTATTTTTTAGGGTGAATGCTAAATCGTTATCATTACGATTTATCGCGGTCATCATCAGTGTGACCGGGAGCGCTGCATTGTGGGAGAATTTGGCGTTTGGTCTCACCGAAGCAGGACTCCTCCCCGAGCTCCTTGCCGAACTTCTGCATGGCCTCCCCCAGCACGGTCTCGGCCTGGGGGTACCCCGGGCCCTTCTCCTGCCCCCGGATTTTGGACATGGTGTTGATCATGCTGAGCTTGGCCCTGGAGGCTGCAGGGGGCAGGACAGGTCACATTTACCCGACCCCTCTCCAAGGGCATGGAGGCAGCCCTGTACACCCCCCAGCACACTCTGGCTCTCATAATAACCCCAAAGCTTTGGACACATGCTAGAGGACACACCGTCAAGGATCCTTTAATAAATGATCTGTCGTACGCTATTCAGTGTGCAATTGATTATTTTCTTTGTACAAACATTGTTAGCCGTATTTTCAGGCCAAACCAAAGGCGCTAAACAAAGAAAAATATTGATTGTCTCTCTGCTTGAACAACAGATCAGCATCATTGTGATGGATGAGATTTACAAGCCCGAAGCCTGGCACAGCTACAGTGTGTATTTCTGAACGCAAAAATCTGAGCGAGAGAGAGACAGCGAGAGAGAGAGCATGCGCACATGTAAATGGTAATGGACTGCATTTATATAGCACTTTTATCCAAAGCGCTTTACAATTGATGCCTCTCATTCGCCAGAGCAGTTAGAGGTTAGGGGTTAGGTGTCTTGCTCAAGGACACTTCGACACGCCCAGGGCAGGGTTTGAACCGGCAACCCTCCGACTGCCAGACAATCGGTCTTACCTCCTGAGCTATGTCGCCCCTTTACATGCATATGCACATCTATTGGTGTGTATGTGTCCATGTTGGGGCTCATGCATGTGTGTGGCATGTCATGTGAGGCTGTACAGGTTTGCTCACCTGGGTTGGGCTGCAGGTACTCCGTTGTCCTGGTCATTATTTCTAAGACCGCCCTGCTGGTAGTGTCCACTTTCTACAGCAATACAACAGACAGAATGCATGCATTGCTCAAGTTAACTTCTCAAATTAAGAGATTTATTTAACAAATGTATTTAATTATGAATTTATTCTTAAAATTATAGTGAACTGTCAAAACAGTGTAGATGGAAGTGTGCCAAACTGACAAAGGTAGCTTAATTATTCTGTCTTCTCAATGTAAAAAAATCGTACAGGAAGCGGACATGAGGGGCTTAGAGCTCAGAATACTCAAAAGTAGCTTAGTCTGAAAAGTAGCTTAATCACAAACACAAATGCGGAGAGCCACCTTGGATTTAAGTGGAACATCTGTGCTATGCGTCTGTGCAACAGTCTCTATCAGACACGAAGGAACTTGCTGATCGCTGGACACTGATTATATTATTGCTCACACTGATTTTGGGATTGTGGAAAGCCTTATTGTACCTCAGTGGTTCGAAGTTCCATGTTCTTGTGGAAGAAAAGCAAAAACATGTCCTTGATGGCCCGGGCAGAGTTCAGTCGTGCACTGTTGTCTAAGTGAGGGCTGTTGAGCTACTGTACTGTCACCCGACAGCCTTTCCTCTGGTTTGCATATGAGTCTGAAATACTGCCTCTGAACCTCATTCATCGGGATTAGATATCATTTAAGCCTGAATGTCAAACCGTATACAATAAATCTGCCCAGAAGTCCGATAAAAGCTCAGAGATCACCATCCGGAGAATGAATAATATGACCTTTACTGCTGTTTGGAGAGCTAATGGCCTGTTGAGCAAGCAGCCATTTTATCCTCATTTGCTTGACCTTAAAGGAGCCAATCACTGCACAAGACATATGCAGGGTTATAGTATATCTCTCAGAGACGTTCTGGAGCAGAACGAGGCTGCGCTGCTCTCCTTTGTTCACTGATGCTCCAGAAGGCCCCAGAAGGGAATAATTAGTGATTCTCTCGTGTTTCGTAAGGATGTGAGAAGGGCTCGAGCAAAAGCACCTTTTCCATTTCTTTGAAGTCGTCATCGAGTTTGGTTCCCTCAGCGCCTCCAACCTTCTCGCTCACTTTCTGCGGGAGAGAAAATGAGAAAAGGATGAAAGAAGAGGACAAAACGACAAAAGATGAGAGAGGGGAGCAGTGCTCTCTCTTTTTAAAGGAAAGCAGGCAGTCCATCCTCCTTACGTATTCCTCATGATTTCAGATTAGGAAAGCAGAGCAGGTCGCAGGTGGAGACAGCATCACAGAGCAAAATCTGCCACAGCTGGGAATGAAACCCCTCAGCAGCCCTGGGGGTGGGGGGTGGGGGGCGGGGCGGGGCGGGGGGGGGGCGGGCGGGGGTGTTTGTGGGGGGCCGTATTTGGGGTAAAATTCTGTGGCTGTATGTACAACACCACACAGTCAGGAATAAGAGAGGAACAGTCCTGCTGAGCATGTTGGGTGTCAAAGCTTGCTGTGGCCCAGAGCCTGGAGCGGTCTGCACTGCACTCTCAGGTGGAGCTCTGTGTGTGCTGCTGTGTACGTTCATAACCTTCAGCCGGAGACTTTACCCAGTGACTTCACCAGCAAAATCCAGCCTTACAAATTCTTACACCTAGCCCTAGTGGAGGCTTCCACTGAGAAAAAGTCCAAATTTGTACTGACAGGGAAAGCAGCAGATCTCAAATGTGTACTGACTACTAAAGTTCTGTCTACTGTGTGTCTTTTAAAAGATTTGTCCCCATTAAATTTCACATACGACTGTAAGACAGTGAGCTCTTCACACAGAATTCAACTGAGCTGAACCAGCAATTTATTTCTCAAATGCCCTTAGATTTACCTTCTGAAACTACAGTACATTGCAAACGTAACGCTTCTGTTTGTATATTTCACACAGAGCGAGCCTATTATCTACGATGAACGCTGACATTGTACTTTACCGTACTCTAAAATCCCTAAAGAAAGCTGAGGATCATACTGAACACAACAACCCATCATTTATATCCTGGAACAGCAGATGTGTCTCTGTATTATATATTTGTTTAGTCTCCTTGTGATTTGTTCCTAGCACGCACTCAAGACACAGATTAACCACACACAGGGAAACCAATCTTTTAATTTAGGTAATGTAGTCTAACGATTCGCTGTGCTAGGGCCCTGCCTTGTCTGCATACTGACTGTCATCTCTCATCTGTCAGAGCAGGGTAAACACAGGCTGTAAGTGCCCCCCCGATGCCCCCCCCCCAACCCCCCCACCCCTCTCCATCAGAGCGAGAGCCTGCAGTAAATCAGGTGCAGTGCCCTGTCATAAAACTGAGCACCACCCCCCCCCCCCCTTTCCGCCCCCCACAGCGTTTCCACCCCCCTCCACCCCCCCCCCCCCCACAGCGTTTACAGTGCTTATGGAGCTGAGCTGCCGCGCTGGAGGACCCGGGTCCGAGGAGACCCATATCTAAGTGATCTGAGAACCTCGTTTACAGTTTTTATGCTCATAATTAATGAAGGGGTCAGTATGTGCGCACGGAAGTGCACAAACAGGCCCACAGGGACACGCATGCACGCATGTACAGGTTTACGCATCGACAATAATGCACACACACGCACAGATACACACATCCTTCCCCAAGGCTCTTGTAAATAAGACCAGGCCTCCTTATATACATCAGTCGGGGAGCTGCAGTCATCTTTATATTCATGTTTTTGTTTTTCTTCTTCATGCTTCAAGTATCATGTGAAAGCACAGAGGATGGGTTTGGATTCCCACGTCTCCTAGATATCAGGGGTCCAGACTTCCCGAGTGGATGTGGGATTTTCACAGCATGTGCAGCATTCATGCCGACCCCTCAGAAAGTCTGTCTCTGCCTCCTGCAGCGCCCCCTGTAGGCTGACGGGGGGCGCTGCAGAGGAGAGGAGAAAAGCTCAGAGACGCACCTGGGCAGTATGAGGCCCACACTGTACAGAAGCTTCAGAATGTCCCGTGCGTCTGCATATTTAATGAGCTCTGGCCGGGTCTGACACCAGCCAGCCAATCGGACTGCCCGACCTGGTAAACTGAATGCACTCGGGGCGGAGGAGCATTTTGCTATCGCAGGAGGTGCAGCCGCAGGACGTGACATGTTCAGCACAGAGAAACCGCACGCGGACACTAGAATGCATTTTCCCCCCACTGCCTGTGAACAGCCAAATAATCCCCATGGGCCCCTGCATCCAGCGGCGTCAGTCCCTCCATAACACCGTCAACATCACGTGGAATTCTTCATCACCGAGGAGAGCCGGTTGCTATGGAAACAGGGACCTGCCTGGGCGGAGATGTGGGTTTCCTGCTCTGCTCTCCGTGTCAGGCGACGCCCCCAAACCGAGGCGATCCAGATCCTTCCCCCGAACGCACGGCGACATCATTATACCAGCTCGTCAGAGGAGCGTTCTTCATTATTTGTGCATCTTTTTAAAAGATGTGTGGCAAAGCAGAACGCCTTTGAGCACAATAAAGCGCGGGTTCGAGGGTATGCCGAGTGTGGATCCTAAACAGCGAGACAGGAGCTGGGAGAATTAGACTCTCAGCAGGGGAAGGGAACAGGCAGGCACACAGCACTGAGACTAAAAATCACACCTCAGCATTCATGGCTGTGTGTCAGAACAGAATCTACAAAACCAGAGATGGTACCGGTCCTGTGCTGTTATAAACCAAAAAATTTAAATAACTATATTATAAAAATTTTTTTTGTTATTTTCTTCATGACAAGTTGTTACTATGGTCACGGAAAAAACACAGTGTCCTGGAAAACCTAGAATGATTTAAAAATAAAATGAGCAGAGATCTGTGAGCCCAGTGGTGTGTGATCCATCTGTTCTACCTGCTGGCTGGAGGGTTGCTGTGGGAAAGGCTTTCTGCTCGAGCAGCTCTGAGGGGACAGGATGCCCCAAAACTGTTTCTGCTCGAGCAGCTCTGAGGGGAACGAACGCCCCAAAATCGCTTCTGCTCAAGCAGCTCTGAGGGGACAGGACGCCCCAAAACTGTTTCTGCTCAAGCAGCTCTGAGGGGAACGAACGCCCCAAAACTGTTTCTGCTCGAGCAGCTCTGAGCGGGACGAACGCCCCAGAACCGCTCGGCCACACTCTCAAAAACCACACTGACGCGTTTGGTCCTCCGTGTTTGGCTGTGTGCAGAGGGACGAGGCTTTGCTCTGAATCTCAGCCCCCCTGGACTGTGAGCCCTGTGATGAACAGAGAGCGGTTTCTCTGTGGGGAAGCAGAGCAATCCGAGCCTGTGACTCACAGTGATTACTGAATAATTACCGAAGGAGGCAAAGCACATTCATCCATCACTGGGCGAGGTACCAAGCATCAATTCTGCACAATAAAAAAACCAAAACACCTCACAGGGTGGCACTACATCAACACAAACATCCATTATTACCATCTGTGGGGGTATCACAACCCCACATCTCACAGACACCTGTCTGTGCAGGTTTAAAACCCCACATCTCACAGACACCTGTCTGAGCAGGTATCACAACCCACAGCTTACAAATATGTAAAATTAACAATACAGAACACAAAGCCAGTGCCCAGAATTATAGCTGCTGTAACCAAAGATTCTGCTCAGAAACAATTGCAGCGAGAAGGAAGAACCTCCGCTATGCCTCGTCAGGCTGAGAGGGGTTTGCCGTCTTGAATCCAGATGAGATGACACATGCTGCCTCTGGAAAATGCCTTTCTTCCATTGTGCTACTCCAGCTTTGTGCTGTGCCTGTTGAAATCTCATCTATCTGCAGGAAACCACATTCACACCGTGAGAGTTAAAAACCGTAACGGTTTGAACACAGAGTTCCCCTTGAAGCTAAACTGCATTTACTGCCATTGGTTTACTCCATCTTCCAGGGCTGTATTTATACACACCGTGCCTCACTGTTAACATACATGTAGCATGTACTGTAGGTCAGGAGCCTCATATGAGTAATGGCTCTAGGGTCGCTAGGGGCCTGGCCCTACTGGCGTCGCTGGTTACCGTGGCGAGTTCCTCAAAGGTGGAGGTGTGCGTCCTCCCAAACATCGGCCCGCAAGGTCACCTCCCCACGGAGAGGCACTTCCCGTGACTCTGAGGAGTGGGGGTGGGGGGGGTGGAAGGCGCCCAGATCGATATCCATCAGACAGCGCCAAGATCAAATATTCACAGCAAGGACGAGAGGAAAACTACTGAAATCTCTGAAACAAATCAAAACAACCCGGCTGGATTGATAGCCCCCATTCCCCCCCCCCCCCCCCCCCTTGTTATGGAGTCTGAATGCAGAATGTAGCGTCCAAGGCTGCTGCCAATTCCCATAGATCAGAGTGAGGTTGCCATTGGTCACTTTCACCTATGCAGTGTATCATTACACATGATTGGGCACAACTGGGTACAGTCAGGCTTCATCTATGACTGAGGGCCAATTAGAAACCAAAAATCCATTTAATCAATTATCTCTTTAAGGAATGTGTTTTTTCCCATTTATTCAAGTAATTTTATGTTGTTGCCTTTTCAGCTCTGTGACGTATAGAAAAAGTGTCAGTAATACATTTGTACGACTGCAATTTTTCAGAAAAAAAGACCAGTCTAGTTGTTATTGTTGGTTACTCATCCAGTCGGAGAGCTGGGTAATACTGGAGGCTCTCCTATGAAACTCTGAGCTCTGCTCACTACTGCAGAGGCCGTGCTGTAGCCTGGGTGTGCTCCTGGCCTTTAGAAGTGTCAGCGTTAGCGTTAGCTGTGTCTGTGTTGCCATGACGAGTGAGTTAGACAGACACCCCGCTATCCCGCTCGAACATGTGACTCACCCCCAAACTGTGATTCAAACTGACTCAAACATGGATCTGTAACATGCTGTGTGTAACACTGAATGTTAAAATGTGCAAGAACCATTTTCAGATTAAATCACGTTTCAGAAATCCAATTTTCTAACGTCCTTTCCATATTCCATATCCATCGTTGGGCCTTCAGTGATGAGACAGCCGTGTGCTCACTTCTCCCAGGTATCAGATCTTAGCTTCGCTAATGATCTTACCGTCAGCCCCGGCTGCAACAAGGTGGCTTACGGCCGGAGATCTACTCAGTCTGAGCGTGATCCAGTGAAAGCTGCCCGAAGATCAGCCCAGCGTGAGTACCTCCTTGCCATCAGGATAGCGGTAGGAAGGTCGCAAATATTACAAAAAGACCACAAAATGACCTTTGTCCTGACCAATCAGAAGCCGCAAACACTGACCGGGGTACAGGATATGGTTGTCCGGTAGGGGGAGGGGGGGGATAGAACATGGAATTCATCCGAATTGCACCGGACCGTGGGGTCCCAGGGGCGCCCGTGTCCAGTGCGTAGCGGGTGTGCTTCTGGTTCCTCTGCCCGACCCCTCACCCCTCCCCTAACATCGCTCTGGCTGCGGCCGTCTCCGTTTCCCTAATCCTCCCGTAAGCCCAGCGGTGACTCACACTGCCTGCGCAGATTCAGCTCCGGGGAACAGCATCTTCTGAACTGGAGCAGGACGGATGCGTCACCCTGTGTTCACTCCGCAACACCCCCCCAGACCCGCAGTTCAGCTCCGCTGTCCCAAATGCACCCCTGCCAATACAGCACATCGCTCTACCCCCAGAGGAAAGAGTCATCTGCCAGGGCCTGCAGTCGCCAAGCGCGTTACTGAGATTCCAGAAGAAAAGGTCTCTGTGAATACAGGGTGTGATGCACGGTAAGGATGAATAAATGCATCGAAAGAACAAACCCGATTTCAGAACAACAATGAAAAACAACCCAAAAATAATGGTTTTGATAACAGAATAAGTCTGCGGACTTTTGTTCAGGCATTCCGCACATTCCCAGCCCAGACGGGCTGCATTTGCCAGGCTCTGCTGTTCCCTGGCAACAGACATTTCAGGATCGTCTGAAGTGGAGCAGCACGCAGGGCTGCGAAGGCTTCTGCAGGTCACGCCCCGAAACGCACCGCAGAGGAGAAGCAACGCGCGACCGTGGGGGTGGGGGGTTATCCTGGAGCCCGTCCAGTCTCTGATCTCCGGCTGCCAGCCCCCGCTGCCCCCGCTGCCCCTGCTGCCCGCCTGTCTGCCGCTGGCCTAATCTGACGGGTCTGCGCTGCTCTTATGCAACGCTGGAGTGGCTCAAAGTCGCGGGCTGTGTGCGGGCTTCCTCTGCGTCCATGTGACCGCGCCAGATCACATGATCAAAGGGCTCCAGCTGATTCTGCTCCTCTCTTACATCACAGGCTCTCAATCTCAGAAGACCTGATTTACATGCGAAGATACATGCACACACACCCACACACACATATGTTCTCACACATACACATGCACACTCACGCAAACATAAACAGGAAGACTTTCACATACATGTACACACGCGCAGACACACATGCCTTCACACACAGACATACATACACATGCACATGCACATACATGCAAACACACTCATGCAATCAGGCACGCCCGCACATAAATCCGCTCAAACTCTTGGGCTTGATGTGACAGTGTTTTGTCCCCTATTCTACTGTACAGAGGCACTAGAGCTCACACAGAATGACATTTCAATAATGCAACAGTCATAAAAAGGGCTTTTCTCATTCATGCTCCATGCAGTTAAAAGAAAGATAAAAGAGTTTCTCATTCCTGTAATGGTGCCAAGATACAAATTTGACTTCTAAATTGCATGATTTGTCAATCATTCCAAATTATTCAACCCGCAGAGCTCAAATTAGATAGACGGGTCTTTGAATGGAATAATGAGGTTTCAAAGAGCAAATACATAATTATAATGATCACAGAATTTGGTGAAATATTACACAGGCTGCAGCCAAATTGGGAATAAAATTATACCTTTCAAGGTGTCAAACTGCACATGGCATCATAGGCATCACAACAGATTTATGTTTACTTAAGAACATAAACTGGGACATAAACACCCAACATAGCCATAGGCGCAGAAAGTAGGGGTGCTTAGTGTGCTGCAGCACCCCCTGCTGGTGGGAAGCCTACTGTAATAATTAGGGAAAACCTTGTCAGTCACCGATTGTTAACATTTTAGTTACACTCAAAAATACCGAATAAAATTATTATTGTGACCCAAACAATTAGATAGAAGACAGTCTTCAAGTCACTTTCAATCATTTATATAAAAGGGACTAAAAGGTTTAATCAATGTGAGATGTCGAATCTGCACCCTGATTCAATTCGCGTGATAGCAACGCTCAATGAAACACCAATCAGTGCTCTGCAATCATACCATTCAAACAGGTGGACAAGTTAGTTGAACTTGTCGTTAGTCGCTTCATTGAAAAGATCTGTTTCCGACCCTTTGTCGGCTGGAAACCTGCCTACGGACCTTAACAACTCAAAAAAGGTTAAAACGCCTGCACATCTTACATGGACACAGGTAGTGACGTTCTCGACAGATTGAACATTAAACCCGTCATTAGAATTCTAAGCAACACGCCGGAATGCAAGGCTACATTTGGGGCCTTCTGAGTGCAGGTAAGAGAGCAGGTTATTCAGTACACTGCCGCCGTGCAGAAGGTTTAATTTACAATGTTTTGTAATATACAAATTGACTTGGCTACTATTTAATGTGCAATATAAACATCGAGTGGCAAATGGCAGCAGTGAGTGTGCGGCAGTGTGTGAATATGTAGGCTATGCGTTTGGTAATCGCTTGAGAGGCAACAGATGCGATTGGTGTATTATTGCGTAATGGCCGTAGAATTCACAAGTTGTGGTGTGTAATGTGCAAACTATAGTGGCAGCATAATTTAGACCGTCTAAATTGGTCATCTTACCATTGGTTTTAGACATTGTAAGCGCTAGTAACAGCCAAACTGTGAGCATACATTAAATCATTATTGGGCCTTCATGTCAAGCTAGCTCTCCAGTCACACCAGCAGGCTATCATACATGACAGATTTGTGAATCATTGAGTCTGTCGAAATGCTTAAAAAGCAGTAATTGTGAGTTTTGTGTTGTGCATTCATACGCAAAGAAAAGATGCCCTGTTTTTGTTTCGTTCAATATCGTTAATCACCCTTTGGACCCAGCCTGTTTTTATTCTGCACGCAAGGTGCAGAGGTATGTGTGTGGACTTGTTTATTTTGTTATGCATTGTATTTGTTATGCGTTATGCACTGTATTTGTTCACACCTTATATAGTTTACATCTGTTTTGCGTAGTTGTGTCATCGTGTGTATGGAGTTAAAATGTAACCGAAAACTATTTGGTTTAAAGCCCCCTCCCTGCTAGTTCAACAAATAAAATTAAATCAACGAATATTCAAATTGTGACGTCACTATTTAGCATTTCCGTCGGCAGTACCATAGACACACATGGGCAGCACCACCAGCTGAAAACATCTTCCTGCGCCCCTGGGCTATGCAACATTTAGCTTGTTTTGGTGGTCGTGCTCGTTCTGTTCGTCATATACCCCATTCATTGTGTCCGGTTTGAAGCTGAACGGCATGGAATCCCGAGACTGATTCCACGCACTGTGAAGAAGATAACCACGTGCACAGAAGGCCCCCTTTGCTGTCGGCAGCTGTGAAAGGAAGTCCTTAAGTTCAAACGAACGCTTCTGGTGGTTATCCTCTTAAGTAGCTCCGTGATGTGAACGTTTCATCTTTATTAAACGCTTCACTTCTGACAGCTGTCCCGTTGTGAAGGTGCAGTTTGGAGGAGAAACGCTGTCCGGTGATTCATACCTTGGCGGATTTCGAGGCACGGGGGAATTTACATTTATACCGCGTAACGCAATTACAGGATGATGATGTAGCCCTTTCCGTGCGGGCCCGCGCCCGCCTCTCGTAATGCGCTTCGGGGGAAAATTCAAGGCTAGTAAGGAGAGTCACTGCCATTATTCCGTTACTAAGCCCTCATAATTAATATCACCATGAACTCCGCATAGCTTCCAGTGGAAGGGTAAATGGCTCAGCAATAAAAATGGAACTGCTTGATATATTTCCTTTTCGTGCCTGTCAGGCCTTCCGCCGGTCATTAATACTACAATTCACGTGTTAGCGCTTGTATGCTGCCACGTTCCCATCGCCACATACAGTAGTAGCTGTACTGCCACGTGGGATTCAGCTGGGTGGAGATGCGTGAACCAATCTTAATTATAATCCCGCTGTGCAGTCTCTGGGAGCATCAAACTGTGTGTGCTTGGCATGTATGCGCAATTAAACCAAAATGCGCATTTAAACCATAAACAAAGTGTTTGAATATACTAACAACTGAATACCTTTTTTGGTTTCATTTGTTAAATTGCATGTTGTGGGTGCTGATTTCTTTTAGTTCTTAATCCTTTTCACTTTATGGTGAGAGATTCTCACAAATTACTTTTACTTTCTGTTCTGTGACTTTGGCAGTGTGGTGGGCATAAGTGTTCTCATAATGTTAATGATGTTCCGCTTCCTACAAACATCTAATATGGATGAGGAACAAGAGCACAGACTGGTTCATGACCAGCTTTCAGGCAAGCTACCCCATGAAACCAGGCCAGGGCTGGCTCTAGGATGTTGGTGGCCCTGAACAAGAATGAACCGGAGAAGAGCACGTGAAATGTACGTGTGTCCATAGAGACCGCTGTCTCTTTAACACATCCTGTACAATGTACTCTGAACACGTGGCTCAACCCTTCAAGGTGTATGACCACAAATATGTGATTAGAATGTTCTTAACTGAACATTCTAATGATGATGTCACAATCACTGGTGGTAACTGAATGCAATGAGTTCCAGAACACTGACTTAGAATTTTGGGGGAAAAAAAAAAAAAATTACTCTTCAAAGGGTTAAAGTTCCTGCTGTATCAGCACTGGCGTTGTTGCAGGTCCACTGGCCAGAGGGGTAAGACCTATTTTTATATGGTCTATGGGTAGGACCAGCATTTCTCGTGAGTCACCTGACTGGAGGTATTGTGATGTCATAATCGCTGACATTTCCTGTGTTCTCTGCACTGGGTCTTTAAACGGTTGCTTTGCCGCCTTCTCTCCAGCTGAAAAACTAGCTCTGGAGAGGCGGAGAAGGTCAGATCTATAAAATATTAAAGGCCTAGGTGACGCGACACCTTCTGTCTCTCTGCTTTACGACTGACTCTTAGACACACTTGCAGTTGACTGTCAATGCCATTATAAACACACTGAGAGAGACGACCACTGTCCTGAACTTCTTAATTACAGATTAATCAAACTGTATTTACACAGCGTGTGTGCTCGTGCAGAGTTGTGAGACAGGCATACTACAGATCCATTCTTCCACATCACTAGCCCACAGTAATCAGATTATAATTGGTGAACACATCATGTAGTGCAATCATTTTTCTGTCGCTGTGTAATGAAATATGACATAATCTGTCTCTGTTGCCTACAGTGTAAGTGGGTGCCTGCATGGTGTTCAGATTAAATGATCCCTGGTGGAATAAGGTGCTTCCCTTTACCTCTGCGACCTGAGGTCATGATCAGGTTTAACAGAATCGCCAACACGGCACTCAGGATGTACGCTAGTCACTGCCTCCTAAAATATATATGAAGCACCTGTGAAAACTCACTCATACCTGCTTACTGTTCTTACTGTGTTTTGTGACCCCTCCCTCCCGCTGTCTGTTTTCGGCTGTGTCAGGCTGGGGGGGGGGGGGGGGGGGCACTGCCAGCATTTCTGTGAGGGGAGGTATGGCAGATGGCGGGTTCTCGGGGGGGTGGGGGGGGGGAGGACGTGCTGCCATGCCACAGTGTCACACACAGACAGCTGACTCAGCCTCTCTCTGTCATGCTGACGCTCGGCACCTGACTCTCCTGAATCAGTACTTCGCGTTGGATGATGAGGCTGTACTGGGATCAGCCTGGTCTGATAAATGGCATCTCTTCTGTACCCTGCGATAACCTCGCCACTTCCTGTGACTGTATGTTTCTCCGGTGACATTAAAGGGATATATTTATTTCCTCCGTTCAGCCAAACATAAGTGTCAGTGAACTCAAAGTCCCCAATATTTCAGAGAGGGCTTGCTCATGTTTGGTCTATTTTTGTTCTCTTCACAGACAGAAACCTGCACACTGTGGCTGTTGTGTTTTATTGCTGCTTCTAAAAGTACTTAAAACTGGTTCTTCATCTCACAGCCATTATGTGGGCACTGGACTCCAGAATCCTTGTTTCTCTGGGAATCTGACTGTTCCTTTGGGAATCTGACTGTTCCTGTGGGAATCTGTGTGTTCCTCGGGGAATCTGACTGTTCCTCTGGGAATCTGTGTGTTCCTTTGGGAATCTGACGGTTTCTCTGGGAATCTGACTGTTTCTCTGGGAATATGAGTGTTCCTCTGGGAATCTGTGTTCCTTTGGGAATCTGACGGTTTCTCTGGGAATCTGTGTGTTCCTTTGGGAATGTGTGTTCCTTTGGGAATGTGTGTTCCTCTGGGAATCTGTGTGTTCCTCGGGGAATCTGAGTGTTCCTCTGGGAATCTGTGTGTTCCGCAGGGGATCTGAGTGTTCCTCTGGGAATCTGAGTGTTCCTCTGGGAATCTGAGTGTTCCTCTGGGAATCTGAGTGTTCCTCAGGGAAGCTGAGTGTTCCTCTGGGAATCTGTGTGTACCTCTGGGAATCTGTTACTTTGGGAATCTGTGTGTTCCTCGGGGAATCTGACGGTTTCTCTGGGAATCTGTGTGTTCCTCAGGGAAGCTGAGTGTTCCTCTGGGAATCTGTGTGTACCTCTGGGAATCTGTTACTTTGGGAATCTGTGTGTTCTTTTGGGTATCTGACGGTTCCTCTGGGAATCTGTGTGTACCTCTGGGAATCTGTTACTTTGGGAATCTGTGTTCTTTTGGGTATCTGATGGTTCCTCTGGGAATCTGTGTGTACCTCTGGGAATCTGTGTTACTTTGGGAATCTGTGTGTTCCTTTGGGAATCAGACGGTTTCTCTGGGAATCTGAGTGTTCCTCTGGGAATCTGAGTGTTCCTCTGGGAATCTGAGTGTTCCTCTGGGAATCTTTGTGTACCTCTGGGAATCTGACGGTTTCTCTGGGAATCTGTGTGTTCCTCAGGGAAGCTGAGTGTTCCTCTGGGAATCTGTGTGTACCTCTGGGAATCTGTTACTTTGGGAATCTGTGTGTACCTCTGGGAATCTGACGGTTTCTCTGGGAATCTGTGTGTTCCTCAGGGAAGCTGAGTGTTCCTCTGGGAATCTGTGTGTACCTCTGGGAATCTGTTACTTTGGGAATCTGTGTGTTCTTTTGGGTATCTGATGGTTCCTCTGGGAATCTGTGTGTACCTCTGGGAATCTGTGTTACTTTGGGAATCTGTGTGTTCCTTTGGGAATCAGACGGTTTCTCTGGGAATCTGAGTGTTCCTCTGGGAATCTGAGTGTTCCTCTGGGAATCTGAGTGTTCCTCTGGGAATCTGTGTGTACCTCTGGGAATCTGTGTTACTTTGGGAATCTGTGTGTTCCTTTGGGAATCTGACGGTTTCTCTGGGAATCTGTGTGTTCCTCAGGGAAGCGGAGTGTTCCTCTGGGGATCTGTGTGTACCTCTGGGAATCTGTGTTACTTTGGGAATCTGTGTGTTCCTCTGGGAATCTGAGTGTTCCTCTGGGAATCTGACGGTTTCTCTGGGAATCTGTGTGTTCCTCAGGGAAGCTGAGTGTTCCTCTGGGAATCTGTGTGTACCTCTGGGAATCTATGTTACTTTGGGAATCTGTGTGTTCTTTTGGGTATCTGACGGTTTCTCTGGGAATCTGTGTGTTCTGCAGGGGATCTGAGTGTTGCTCTGGGAATCTGAGTGTTCCTCTGGGAATCTTTGTGTACCTCTGGGAATATGAGTGTTCCTCTGGGAATCTGTGTGTTCCTTTGGGAATCTGATGGTTTCTCTGGGAATCTGTGTGTTCCTCAGGGAATCTGAGTGTTCCTCTGGGGATCTGAGTGCCTCCCAGTGCTGTCATTCTTGGGCCTGGCCCATACCTGCACACGGTGTGCAAAGGGTTAATGAGAGATGGCCTCATCCAGAGACAATTTATCTGTGTGACCTTTATGGGTAATCAATACTGTGTTCCTTTTTTACAAAAAAAAATCAATCCTGCTCACTCTGCAAGTGCCATACCTCAAAAATATTTCGGCATCACAGACCTCATTAACAGTGACAGAGTGAATGTGTTTCCTGGTGTGCAGCGGAGAGGTTTGACCCATCACTGCGAGTGCTCATGTTTTTCATTTCCCAAATTAAACTGTAATGAAATGGCTCCAAAACATTTGCTGGTAAAAAGCAATCTGCCCTTTGGAAACTGTGTCAGGCACAACTGTGTGAGATAATGGTACTCTCACTAGAACTGGAGATGAACTTTATATCGATTTTGCTCATCACTTGAAAAGCAAAAGGTGCTACTTCATATGATTAAGTCATGGCTGCTGATGCTGTTCAGAAAGTTAATGCAATGCATTGGAGAGATGAGAAAAACAAGGCGATATCTTTTCTGTGAGATGAGTTAGCACAGACTTCCCATTCAGGTTCTTGACAGGACTGAAGCCCGAGTGCTCGATGTCTGGGAGTCCGTTTCCCACTGCAGTCCATGAGCTGATTACTGGGGAATGTGCTTTGTAAACATACGTGTTTAGAATGTGCTCTATATTCAGTTTTCCCTTTCCTGTAGTTTCTTTTCGTTTTAGTTATTCCCTGTGGTCAGGGTTCACCCATAAAAGAAATCTATTATCTCAGTGTGACTCTGAATAAATCCAGGCTAAATAAATAAAAGAGCACCCCTTCTGAGATAGCACTGTCAATATGAACTAATTAATTTAATTTAATTCATTTAATTACTCGCATTCCAAAGCACCCAAAACAGATTTCTGTTCTGCAATCAGAATCTGCTCTCAGAGGTGATCAATAATTGAACAAAACCACGGCGACTGTCTCCCTGATGGTGACGGACCGATTTCCTCCTACAGTACATTCGCACCACAGCGCATGCCCTCCGGTTTCCATGCCAACCATGTCCCAACTGCAGGCGACAGGACGGGGCTGATACCCATGCAACAGCGGTATGCCAGTCCTCCTTTTTCCCCCTCCCCCTCTCTATCCATCCATCTCTCTCTCTCTGCTTGTCTGACATCAGGGGGAACCAGCTTGTGGAAATCAGTGGCTTTCCTTGGAAACGGAACATTCCACCATGAGAGAAAGAGGGAGAGAGAAGGAAAGCGGTGGAGAGAGCGAGAAAGGAGAGAAGGACAGAGGGAGAGGGATGCTTTGGCAATATTTACATACGTATTCCCTGCCAATAAAGCAACTTGAATTTGAGAGAGAGAGAGAAGGAGCACACATGAATAACTCACAGCATGTTGCTGGGCGTCAGGTTGCTGTCCGCGATGTTTAATAGGATGCAGAGATACCGAACGCCAGCCGTCTCTGGGCACTGAGCCTCGGGTCTGATGACCCAGGTCTTCCTTTCTAATCCGGACCATCTAAGCTGTCCTTCCTGTCCGTCTAATCTGACGTTCCTCGCGGGGACTGCCAGTCACGCAGCACGGCAACCCTTGGTGGAGACTGGGTGGAGCCAGAATGGAGGCCAGAGCCCTCGCTTGTCCTGATCTCCGTAGCAACGAGGGCTGAATGCCAAAACCACAGTTCATCTCAGAGAGGCCAGCAGACGGACAGTGGGTACGGGTAGCGTTTTTAAACCTTTCTGGCTCAGCCTAGTCAGGATGCGAAACCTCAACTCTTTAAAGACGAGGGTAGGCACTCGTACTCACCGAGCCGCTTGTTCTGAGGGGGAGAGATAATTGGAACTCGCGCTGTGGATGTGTGAGATTGAAATGGCACTGCATTTGGAAGAAAACGTAAATGCTGAATAAAACCGCTTTCTCTCTGGAATGTGTGACAGCACGTCACGCACGAACCTTCTCCAACACCGCCTTAATCGTTTAGTGCTGCTGGTTCACTTGTAAAGTTGCACAGGGTCACAGTTGTCCCTTATTCTTTGAAGAGTTCAATTCAAATACTTTGGGGGGGGGGGGGGGGGGAAGCCACTCACACACACACACACACACACACATACATCCTGCAGTAAATGAAGCACAAGCATTTTCAGTCTTTCTCCAAAGCTTCACTTGAACTCATGCACTGCCAGGAACGATGAAGTTTACAGTTTGGGAGGCTGTAGCAGTTGAGTTACATAACAAAATAGGTTGCTCTTAGAGATCGCTTATGACATTATACATTTCATGTGCTATAATCTCATCTTTTTTTGCAGTATGCCCATAATGAGAATATTCTCCTAAAGAGGAAAAATATCGAAAAGCTTTTATGCAATGCACTTAAAATAACATGAACACAAGCATGTTACTGAGGTGTGTGGAAAAACAGCACATGAGAGCACAAGACTGCGGAATGACAAAGACAGGCCTGGAACTCAATATCCCAAGAGTCTCTGCTTCCAGCTGCAATAAGGTGATCTGCCTCATCTACATCAAGGTTGTGTCATGTGACTGCTTTTCCTCTTTTTTTAAACCATCTTACCCCTTTATGCCCGTTTAGCATTTTAATCTCTTTTTAACAAGTCTCTGTAAGACACTTAGCTGCAAGGCACTATAAATGAGTTTGATTCTGATTCCCATTCTGCCCATGCTGGGCTGCCTGGCTGGGCTGCCTGGGCTGGCTGGGCTGGCTCCCTGTGTTTGAGCTGGGGAGAAGGCTGCAGTAAAGCAGCAGGAGCCACCCCTGGCACTGCAGCCCTAAATGGTAACAGATCTCTATACGACCTGAGCTCAACTGGCTCTGGGTTAGTCTGGCTGGCAGAAACCTAAGAAGGGCAGGTACTCCACTGGAGGTCACTGGGGGGGGGGGGGGGTTTGGCCCCCGATTGAGCCCTGATCATCAGGGGGACCCCCTCTGTGTGCGAGGCGGGGCCCCTCCCTGCCGGGGTGGGGGCAGGGGTCCGTGGCACACTGGCACACCCCTCTGCAGTGTGCTAGTCTGTACCCCCCGGACTGGAAGGCACCCAAACGTGCAGTGCAGGGGGGGGGGATGAATAAAATATGAGAGGTGCAGAGGATCCGGGCGTTTGGGTGTGGATGCATTATTCATCCCAGCACCTCCTCCTACCCCATCTACTGCAGAGCTGCTCTACAGAGCCAGTACAGATCACACTCACACACACTTACACTAGAACAGATCACACTCGCATATACAATCACACATGCACATATACACACATACACACGCACATACATAGACATTAACACACGCATGCAGTCACACACACGCACGCACTCACACACACAGACACACACACACATACGCACGTATGCACACACACACATGCACACTCACAGGCATGCGCTCACATACAGACACAGCCCCACTTCACCTTCAGTGCTGGAAAATTCCAATTCTGTGGAACCCATAGCTGTTCAGCCGTGCAGTATGAGGAGGCTGCCCGCTCACCAGAGGTGAAAACTAGACTGGTTCTGAGAGTAAAAGTCCTCCCCACTACTTTGTCCCAATCATCTGGATTTGCTAATTGGCACAGTTAATCAAGAGGTAGAACTAAGTGTAATTAGTTGTCTGAGGTAGAAGAAACACATGGCAGGACTTTTACTTTCTGACCCCTGGACTTTCCACCTCTACAGTAAATACATCTGACCCTTAGGGAAAGTCCTGCTTCCTGTGGACGGGTGCATTACAGTACTGTGTGGAAAAAGTACTTTCCAAATGTCCACAGTACTGTTCATTTTTGCGCTGTTGGTTTCCTTGGTATTCCCCAAACGCTGCAAGTGTGTGCTAGCAAGACGTTACCCTTAAACTGGAAACACTGCAGAACAAACGGGTGAATCCTGTGGGCGAGGTCTGCGATTCAGGTCATGAGCAGGACCCGTGAGAGGACCGCCAAGCGAGCGATGACAGCACCGGCGATGTTAGCAGCGCGCAGCCGGAGCGTACGAAACCGCCGCTATCCGTGTGCTTTCTGCGTTCTTTACCCGAGATGACTCTGCCTCACACTGTCCCCACTCGAACCAGTGCCCCCCGCGGAGATGGCCATTGGCTGCAGGGGTGCATGATGGGAAACTGACCCCGACAACCTGACGTCGCAGGGACAGCTGCGAGGCGCTAAAAATACGAGCAGCGCTGAAAAGACGGTTATTGAATTTTCCATTTTGCTTTCCCGCGGTTCGTGGGCGGGACTCAAACCAAACTCCACTCTTCCTGATGAGCTAATAACAGAGTGCTCTCCCAGCCCCCTGCCCCCCCCTCGCCCCCCCGAGGTTCATAATTACACTGTGGCATTTACCAGGAAGAAACCTCTATTTTTTTTCTTTTTTTTAACCAAACCAGCCCCTGGAGGGAGAAAAGCAAGATGTGTAACCTTACTCTAAGAGTGCTGCGCATGTAGGATGGTTTCTGAAAGGTTTTCGCAATACTGATAAATGCCGCCATGGCTGTGGGCTGTTATGATGGGCTGTGACTTGGCCTATTATGTCTCTATTGGCCAATGAACTGAAATCCAGGGGAACCCATCCCACAGTCCAATGTTGGACTGAAAAGTGTAACAGAGCCTATACTATATAATAGTATAAAAAGCAGAGGCATGATAATGTGGTATTGTGTGTGTGTGTGTGTGTGTGTGTGTGTGTGTGTGACATGCCACAACATTTGTGGAGCAGATAATGGATAAAATCCATTTATGAATTTTATGAAGCGTGGAGCTCCAGCAGCTCGGCAGATGTTCAGCCCGGGCTGTGTTCCCCCGGGCACAGCATTTGCGTCTCCCCAGTCATTTTAAATCCCATAAAAACTGTATTTCCCTCATACTGCAGCACTTATGACTCACTCTCCCACCATGCAGCAGGGGACTTGAGTTTGACCTCTGACCTCTGCTGCTGAACACATTGAGCATACTGGCTCCTCAAAGAGCTGCCAGCTGATTGCTTCAGTGCCTGGGGCAGGAATGTAGTCTCAGCTCAATGGGTAGCTCTGCACCAATGGGAACAACTGTCAGAAATTCACCTGCTTTAGCTGAGCAGATAGAGAGAGTCCTGGAGTATTGGAATAATATCTGCAGAAAGATGAATGTGTTTCATTTTATTTTCCCACTGACCTCCTATTGAAGCGCCTCTTTCTCTGTTAAGTGGGTGGCAAGGCTTGCACAGCCTTTTGCGAAAAGCACATTGTGTCCCCTCGCCACATCTCGCAAAAAAAAAAACCTGCTTTATCCTGCTCTCTGAACAAAAGGAAGTACGACCGGCTTTCCAGAGCCAGCTGTCTTGCCGCAGTCCGCCAAGAACTCCGAAAATTGCCGGTAATGAATGGGAATTAAGTGGTTCTAGAATGCTGAGAGGTGTAATAACGCCTGGCGAATCGAAGCCCGGCAAACCCGCCCTGCCAAACGCTCGCATCGGCCGAGCGGGTAACGGTCGATAACGCCGTAAGGACCGCGGCGTGGCGGACCGAACGCTCAGCTCCTTACAGACCGCCGTAGATCCGCCAACCGAAACAAAACGCAGCCGGAAGTGGGAAGTCGTGCGTAGTACTGGTTCCTCAAACAGGCTTATGCCTTCCTGGGGGCTGAGATTCTTCCTCTCTTTTTTAAATTATGCAAACCGTTTCGATGCGCAACTTATTAAACAATGTTTGAACCAGATGTAGTGTGCATGTGAACACGCGGTAGGCACGTTCATAAATTATGCATAGATATAACTTACTAGCCTGTCACAACTTGTGCTGTCATTGTGTATGCAGATGTAGACCTGAACATAGAAACAATATTTGATGGATCTGAATTGTAATACCAGTAATATTCATTGCAGGCTTCAGAGGAAACATCGGATCTTACGTCACTGAACATAAAAAAACTAAAAATAACTAGTCCAATAGCAATTATGCTTTATATGGCTTGTAATACAAGTTATGTTATTGAAGAAAGTCTGTAAAAAGTAAGCCCAGATTTTGTGTGCACGTGTTCTAAAAGGCCTAAGCAAGCCAGATCCACGCTGAAATGCGACAGGGTTGCCTGTGGAATTGAGTTAGCGCACGGGACCGTGTTACCTTCCCAATTCTGCTCCGCTTGGTCTTCAGCTGTCATAGCCCACTCTGGCTCTCTAAATTTAGGTGTGAGTAAATCTGCTGCGCGTTCGAGGGCTGCCTCTCCATCTCTGCGCCATGGATCACAGAAATGAGAAGCAGCGTAGGCTAGCTGGGCTAGCAACAGGCGTGACCTGCAGCAGTGCCTTATGGGATATGGTCTGGAGGCGTAGAAATGGCACTCGCTCGGACACTCGATCGTCTCTGCGGGGCTTTCTGGAGATGGCTGTGCTCACCAGCGGGATCGGAGCGTCACTGCGCTCCTCTCGCTGTGCCAGGGGACCTGGGGGGCGGATGGACTCTGGGTTTAAACCAGGCCACACCCCCTGGCTGAGGTCAACCCACTTCAACCCACTTCAGCACGACTCTGCACATTCACGCAGGACAGTGCAATCTAAATCACAACGTGAACTCCCCGTCACGCTGATCGTCTGACTAAACGCTCCGGCTCTCTGGCCTGGCTGATAAGACACTCCTCCACCTGTCTGTTGCTCACTTCTCTGATGAAGACCATCCCACATCATATGTAACCTCCCCATCTTTTCCAGCAACTGAAAATGTGGAGTTTCATTGCAAATGCAATTTTCCACACTGCATAACAGCCCTCTGGAGTGACTGCGGACGTGGTAAATGCGCAGTGTTGACTCAGCCGTTTCATAAATATTTCATCCTCATTTCATCTACAGGCCATTTTTTGCCCCTGTGGACATGTTCATCTACCCTGAACGACCACAGTGTTAGGACCGTTAGTGATGTCTCAGCAGCGTGGGCCTATATTAGAGGCAGCGAGCATCGCGGGGCTGGTATGACCTCAGTGCGACACACACACACACACACACACACACGGGGGGGGGGGAGACACAGGGGACACATGCTCTCCGAGGCCTGGTTTTGGGGCCCCCCCCACTGGCCTCTGTTGATGGTCAGCGCCAGCAGCTGGAGCCGGCGGCCATGTTATCCCCTCCCCTCTGAGGCCCGGGGGACTTCCTGCTCATTGGGCTTCAATCCCATCATGCCCGTCACCTTTACTAAAGCGCAGCCTGGACGGTGCCCGTGTCAGAGGAGAGGAGGCGGTGTGTTACAGGCATTTGTGCCGGCAGCCAGAGAGCGCACTCTCTCTCCGCTACGCTCTCTCCGCGCTACGCTCTCTCCACGCTACGCTCTCTCCGCGCTACGCACTCTCTGTGCTACGCTCTCTCCACGCTACGCTCTCTCCACGCTACGCTCTCTCCGCGCTACGCTCTCTCCACGCGCTACGCTCTCCCCACGCTACGCTCTCTCTGTGCTACGCTCTCTCTACGCTACGCACTCTCCGCGCTACGCTCTCTCCACGCTACGCTCTCTCCGCGCTACGCACTCTCTGTGCTACGCTCTCTCCACGCTACGCTCTCTCCACGCTACGCTCTCTCCGCGCTACGCTCTCTCCACGCGCTACGCTCTCCCCACGCTACGCTCTCTCTGTGCTACGCTCTCTCTACGCTACGCACTCTCCGCGCTACGCTCTCTCCGCGCTACGCTCTCTCCACACTACGCTCTCTCCGCGCTACGCTCTCTTCATGCTACGCTCATGGGCCTTCTTACCGCGTGACGAATGTACGAGGCCGTTCACTTTTAAAACCCTGAACCTCGAGTCCCAGCGCCTGCGGAGCTCTGAGTATTTCACACGCAACATGGCGGACAGAATGCCAGTGCCTGCCATTGGCTGAACTGTTATTACCTCTGGGAGTTATCTGGTTTCTGCTTTACGGTCTTGGCTGAGATAGATATTTGGAAACAGGAACCTGTTTTAGATTGCCTTTCAAGCCTAGGGCTGGTTAACTTGTTTCTCCCTCCATTTTATTTCTCCTGGTACAGTGGCTGCATTAAACACAGTCTAAGCTCGCTCCAGGCACTGAGTTCCCTGCTCAGGAGGGACCTGATGACAACAACAAGCTACTGAAATGAGCTTGTCTTAAGAGGTGCCTGAGCAAAAACAAAAAAAAAACATCAAGTTTTTTAGTACACGAGTGACAATGGTCAGAATCGGTTAAATCAAGCACCGTCTTTCACAGGTGTGATGTGAGGTTGTACTGAATTGTTATTGTTGATGATGATGATGGTTATTATTTTGAATGGAAGCCTGACTACCTTTCTTGTAAAATTCAACACAGACAAAGCCATCATTATGAACCAGGCTGAATAATCTACTGAGGCTTTTTAATTTGTCTTCTGTAATTACCAAAGCGCTCATTTGACTCCAGTGCCATAGAGTGTTTGTTTGACACTTGATGTTGTTATTACATCATTTACATAATGAACTTGTTTAGCCGACACCCCCTCATCCACAGCGAATTACACCGCAGGCATTTATGCATACAGTAACTATACATTTATACAGCTGGTTATTACTAAACACATGCACACTCATCCCCTCTACAGACAGGATAAACTGCAGAGAGACTACATCTACTAAACACACCCACACTCATCCCCTCTACAGTCTGGAGAAACTGCAGAGAAACTACACCTCATACACACACCCATCTCCACACATTGAGGACGTCTGCCCCAGTGACCACACCAATATTGCGATTCTAATACCCAGGACCTGGTTTCTGTCAACTGAATACATTCAATGGTGCAAACAGCTGCAAAAAGATTCCACAGAAAACAACAATGAATCAGAAGTTGTCACATTATTGTGTATTAGATGTTTTCAGATGAAAAACAGAACATCTTAACTGCAATGAATAAATAAATTAATACATTTATAAATGCACTTAGAAGATATGTCGCTCATGTGTACCCCTGTTCTGAAATAAACCAAAGAGAATTCGTAGTCTTCCATTTCACAAATCTCCACCATCTGGGCTACAGTGAGCTGCCGATTCTGTAGTACAGACGAGCGGAAGGACAATCAAAGAGCAGCATGTCCCAATTTCCTGGCGGGAGGCTCAGGAAGTGCGGCCTCTGAGGACAGACGGCCACTGTGCCGCGTGCCGTGCTGTTTGGCGCGGACTGCGATGCCGCGTAAAGCTTTAAACTCTCCGCTCCCTGTCAGCTAGGCAGCTACTGCCAGCAGCCAGCCTCTGTCTAAAGCCTGGAGATCATCTTTAAGGCAGTACAAACGTGCCACAGGGTTGTAATACCACTTAATTGCACCTGGGTGTATGTGTGTGTGTGTGTTTTGGTGAGAGTGTGAATGTGTGTGGAGCATACGTGTTTGTGCGAGTACGTGTGTGGGTGTGCACGTGCATCTCAGTTCTCAGTTTTAACCTCCCTATGTTCTGCTTTATAATCTGAACTTTTTGAAATAAATGTGCATCTGCAGAGCTAGTTCCCCTTTGAGATAACTCAGAGATACAATATGTTCGCGTCTGATAAAATGCATCTACGAACTGTTACACATGTTACCATGACAAACGTTTTTGATCCCATACACATATGGATCTTGTGCTTATTAAATAACCGCATGTTTTTAAATGAAATCCTTATAGGTAGGCCTAAGTATTAGATCCATTTGTTGGCAATTACACTGATTGTATGCATAATAATATTCACCAGCCCTTTATGTTCAGTGCAGTAGACATCTTATTTATCTCGTAACTGGATAGTTTATTGGTATGGCGCTATCCGTGCTCTCTCGCCCGACCTCTGACGGGATCCTGAATAATGTACCACAGAATGCTACGTCACGGCTCTGTGGCTATTATTGGCGCTATGCCTGTGGTTGATTCATATTGCTATTTTAATCCTACAAACCGTCTCGTTGTTGTAGTTTTTTTTTGGTACAGGGTAATATGGGTGTTTGGACTTCCTAACTGGCTTTTTGGGAAATTCTTATATTAATTCCTTTTAATTTTATTATAGACTAGCCACCAGAAGAACAAACACAGCTACCCTTCAAATGATAATAATATTATATCTGAGGCCCTTGTTGTAATGATATTTAGTGTTAGCGGTGTAGTGTTATAATCAATCAATATAAATATATTCCTCTTGTGGCAATTGGGGTTCCAAAGACAAAAGAAAACCCAAATGAGTCAAAATTTTTTAACGCTGTGAGAATCAATAAATTGTGATCCTGAAAAGGATTTCAGACCTGCATATTTACAGCTTACAATTCATTCGTGGGGGGTGGGGGCAGCATAGTGGGAGGACATCAGTCACGAAGCGATTCGTTCTTAATTGCGAAAAACGTTCTGAACAAAACTTTAATCAACGTGCAGCTCGAAAAATCTGAAGCGACGGCACAAAAGCGGCGATACAGAAACCGCTAGGTTTGGACAGACTGCACGTGCAAACACCGGACACCTCTCTGCTATTATTATTGCCACGGAATGTCATCTGAAGGGTAGTCTTAATTTTCCTGTCTGTCCAGTCAACAGAAACAAAAGCGTGACGACATTGTATGAATATGTACACCAAATGCATTTCGTACCGCGTTCCACTGAGTAGAATTGTAAAGACGGGCTTCTCACCAAAATATGGTACTGTAAATAGTGTGTCGTGTGGCCTATTTAGTCATTCGGTGGAAACCGTAAATGAAAAATACACAGTCATGTATTGCTAATTGATACACGATTAGTCAGACATATACCAGGAGGGGGAGGGAGAACATTTGTTTTGAGCTAATCCACATTAACCATTAGGATGCGAAAACGCTGAAATTTCTGAGATGCAAATCCCACGGGAGAAAAAAAAATCTGCACAAATTCGTTCATTTAAAATATTTGAACTGGACGTAATTTTGACGATTGCATAAACAGGCGTTTGACGAACACGGGCTACACGGTCTCCGCGGACATGGCAAGAAATAGACAACCGCGCGCTCTTACCTGAGTCGCTTTGTGGAATTGTTTCTTCAGTCCTGCGACAGACATGGTTTCTGATTAACCAGTTTACTTTGGGGGAAAAAGCCAGCTACTGTGTGTATTTGTATGCGACCACTACCTATTGTTTTTTTTTTTTTTTTATCGAGAGAAGCTTTCCGACGCTCTCAATTACTTGGAACCACAAGGCTCTGGTTCGGTCTTATGGTATGATCAGGTTATTGAATGCCGTTCTATTGTAATGTCGACACGTCGGTGACGTCGCCCGGCGCCATAACCAGTCCCTTAAAGGAACAGCAGCAATGGCTGCCCAGCCTCTCCGGGCTGCCGTCACAAATAACACTACCAGGAAACCACAACGTGTTATACGCGAATATTACGTATTTAATGTGTGCTGTTCGGTAATATGTAAGTGGTCCACAGGGGCACTATACGAAGCCCGAGGATCAGGCAGTACGCTAATGGCTTCAGTGCGAGCATTTCGTTCTCCTACAAATCTCAATCTGATTCTCCAAGAAGCGCCTGAACAACTTGAACGATGGTCCCTGCTATGATGGCTGTCACTGGTACAAGATTAATGTACACATATCGGACAAAAAAGAAATTTTTTATTGCCCTTTACTAATATTGACATAAAAAGAAACGGACCATAACAACTAGTAGTCCGTCTTCTTCGCCAGGAGCAATGTAACGTGATGAGGACCTACCCATGTCAGCACCACGGACAGCGACCGAAGATATGCGCGAGCTGCTTTCAAAAGCATAGACAAATCCAGCATGTAATCAAGAAAAAGTCTGATTAAATAAATAGATTGATGAATTTAATGGACCATTGATTTATTGATAGGCTTACACTGGAAAACACGAAAGGAAAAGAACCCAATTTCACATACATAGCTATTTGCTCGTACTATAAGACTACGTCATGATTTATTATAATCTATGAATTTATTATATAACTTTCCAGTTCGTTAGGCGAGTGCGTAATTGGCAAGTGCACTTACATTTCTAATTAATCATGTCAGTCGTGGTATTTTTAACGCGTACGGGTAGTGTAAGCCAATTTTATTTTATTTTTTACTATTGGCAGAGGAAGAAAACCATGTATGTGCCACTACTGCCACCGTGCGGCAAAAATACTCCATTACGTGAAAGCGTCAAATAAAAATAGGAAAAATGTGTGATGATAAATAAATACATGTTTGGCCTGCCATCTAGTGGCGAGTATGTGCACACAGCAGTTTACAATAATTTTATCAATGAACTGGTACATACAATTGTGTTGATGTAAATTTCTTCTCATTATTTTAAGTTGTACGACAATTGTCAAATTGTTGGAAAGTGATTCTATGGTAGTACATTCTCTTTGTCTATAGCAAGTTCATTTGTTTAATTTTGTCTTTATTATTAGCTTTCCGTGGTTTCCAGGATCTTGACTCTTACTCATTGGCGGCATCTGGTGGTGGCAGCTTGCCACTAAAACCCGTGTCAATTCCAGAAAGCAACACAATGAAAGAAGCCTGATCGGGTCTGTAGTTGAAGCTGCTGCTGCTGCAAAGTGTACAGACCGGTCGCTCTTCAAGAACGTGCCGCTGTCCAGTTCACCAACGGCAACTGCATCCAAGTGAACAGGGAGAAGAAATTCACCTAAATCCAATCCAATCAAATCGAATCAAAATTTATTTATACAGCTTATTTCACAAACAAGCCACTGTATGCCAATGTGAGGATGTGAACTGCCTATTTGAAAATTTCAGAAGTGTAAAATGAGTAATGAATTTCAATGATAAAATGGAAAAAAGATATAATACATCTTTATTCTGTTTATAGTAAACTTATTCAGAGGAAATTGAAGTTGAGACCTCAACCAATGTACTGTGCAGATGCAGCGTTGTTTTACACCCAGCAGATGGTCTGTAAGTTTGATTAAGTACCTGCAAGTCCAGTGAAGTGTTCTCATTAAGTGACTCCATGGCTTAGTTCTGCGTTTGCCTGTTTAAACTGTGCTGTGCTTTCAGTTAGCACTGCTCTGAGTCCAGCTGCTGGTGAGGAATGGGGAGACTTTTGTGTGTATGTGTGTGTGTGAGAGAGAGTGAATGCATGTGTTTATTTGTATCATGAGCGTGTGTGTGTGTGCGCGCATGTGTGTGTGTGTGTGTGCATGTGTGTGTACCTGTGTGCGTGTACATATGCGTGTGTGCATGTGTGTGTGTGTGTGTGTGTGTGTACATGAGTGTGTATAGTTAGTGTGCCTGTGTGTGTGTAGTGTGTGTATGTAGGTGTGTGTACAGCAGAGTGTTGAGAGGCAACCAGGGTCATCTGTCACTAAAAAAAAAAGAAGGAAAGAGAAGAAAAAGGCGGGTCTGTGTGAGGGCAGCCTGGCCGCTCTGCTCTGTCTGGCGTTCGTTAGCGCCATGCTCTGCCCCCTCCCCAGACCCCCTTACCCACTCAAACATGCTAATGTACCTGCAGCTGTAATTGGTCCCAGTGATGCGCCGGCCCGACCCGTGTTGGCGGGGCGCTGGCGGTCTGTCCCGGGGTCCGCGCGGCGAGCGGGCGGGCGGGCGGAGCTCCAGTCTTATGCAAACAAAGCCTCCCTTTGTTGTCGGCGCCTCGCCTCGCGCTGAGAGGGATGAATATTTTACCGCCATTACCCGAGGTGTGCTGCTTCTCAGGAGGTAATTTGCCCCTCGCCGAACAATAACTTCAGGCCCGTAATGAGAGGGAAGGTATGGCTCCTTAAGCAAGGTGTACGCCGGGCTCCAGCAGCATTAATTATGAATAATTCCAGAAAGCACGAGACAAGCCCACCGTCTGCCACATGGGGGTTCCGAAATAGTGGGGAGGAAAAAAAACAAACAACAAAAAAAAACAACACGGGCCCCTCGCACGCTGGGGCAATCACCCGTGGCAACACATCGGTATGCTACATAACGCATTACATGACATTATGTTATTTAATTGTCCGGCAAACGCACTCATCCAAGGTAACTTACAAAGCTTATATTTTACCTTTTTAACCCAGACACACACAGCCGTTAGATGTAAGGTTTATCCTGGGCCTTTGCATTTTAATGAAGAGGCTGAAAGCCTTACTCTTAGGGGCATGAAGCCAAGACTCGCTCGTAATTAAACTGACCTGGAATGCCTTTCATATTGCATTGCTTAAACTTTTCCGTATGTCCTGATCACTGCGACAGAAATGGTCACAAGTAATTTCTGGAGAATTACTGAGACTGCAATGGCGTCCAGATTGGAAAATCAGTTGCATGTGATCTGTCTGACTAGCTCGTCTGTGGTTTTTCAGGCTGGGTCTGGCGGTTCATTCTCATGTGTTGAGAAGGCGGTGCTTTAATATTTATGTTTGCACAATTAAAAAAAAACACCTGATTATGACCTACTTGCAATGGCAGGCAGGTGTCCTGTTTTGTTTTAGCTAAACTGCTAAAAACTCCATTTTGATCTGATGGTCTTATGAAAATTTAATAACTTCAGATGAACAACAGTGCTGAAAGGAAATGCCAGTTCACAAGGCCACCCCCCCGAAATAAGACCGTTGCTTTTTGATCTCTTTGACAGCTAAAGGCGATAAACGTATGTTGAGGGTCCATGTGTTAATCCAGCTCGCCTTTAAGGCAGTCAGCATTTTGGCTTGAGGGAAACCTGGCCCGTGTGTGTGTGTGTGTATGTGTGTGTGTGTGTGTGTGGGGGTGTGTGTGTGTGGGGGTGTGTGTGTGTGTATGTGTGTGTGTGTATGTGTGTGTGTGTGTGTGTGTGTATGTGTGTGTGTGTGTGTGTGTGGGGGTGTGTGTGTGTGTGTGGGGGGGTGTGTGAGTGTGTGTGTGTGTGTGTGTGTGTGTGTGTGTGTGTGAGTGTGTGTGAGTGTGTGTGAGTGTGTGTGTGTGCGTGTGTGTGGGGGTGTGCGTGTGTGTGGGGGTGTGTGTGTGTGTGTGTGTGTGGGTGTGTGGGGGTGTGTGTGTGTGGGTGTGTGGGGGGGTGTGTGTGTGTGTGGGGGGTGGGGGAGGGGGGGTGGTGGGGCAGGACCGGCTTGTTGTGGATAGTGATGGTATGCGGCCCGGTGAGCGGGAGGTGTGGAGCTCTCAGGCTGTTCTCCTCTAAGCCCCCCCCCCCCCCCCCCCCCCCGGCAGCTCCTGATGGCGGCCGGGTTGCGGGGAGTGGCCCCCCCCAGCGCTGATCCTCGCTCTCTCTCTTTGTACTCAGCCTTCATTTCCAGTCCGCGTGCGGACGCCCGGGGCCCCCTCCCCATTGATCGTCCTCGTCGTAAACTCCTGACCTTGCCCCTCCACCCCCCCCCGCCCCGCACCCCCGAAAGGAACCCACAGAAACTGGGACAGGTGGATAAAAAGAGTGCCACTGCGTTCATCCCGTCTCAAGAAATAAAAGACGAGCGAAAACTTTGCATTTGGAATCCGGATCAAAGAGGCGCTCAGCAGAGCCCTCTAATGAGAGAGCTGCAAAAAAAGAAAAAGAGAGAGGAGTAGATTAGTCTCATTCTCCATTCCTATACAGCATGTGGAATTATGTTTGCCATCACTGTGGATCTGAAGTGTTTCTCCGGTATCTTTTAACATCGCTACTAAAGCACAGCCTAAGGCCAGGTTAATTAAACCTCTGGGAATCGCTCATTTGAATATGTCACATAAACACCGAAAGTGTCAGTCACATGGCATGGGTGGCAAATGTGTCGACTGCACGCTCAAACCCCCCCCCCCCCCCCCCCAAAAAAAAAAAAAAAACGTGTGAAAAAGAAAGCAGTCGATGCAAATTGTGAAGGCTTGCTGCCCTCCCTGTTTCCCCCGCTGAGAACCAGCCTCTGAGTTATTAATGTTTGTCATTAGCGCCATTGTGCTTGAGGACAGTGACTAGAAACTGCAAATTTATATGGGACAAATATTGACAATAGCTCGCTCCTGGGTATTCAAGGAAGAAAAGATGCAAACTATGTTAATTAATGGTAATTAACCACCAGGGCTTGCTTCTCCTGTATCCTGGATAAATTGGTCCCAGAGTTGCTGGAGACACCGTCCTGGGCTAATCCTTTATTATAAAAAGATAAAGGAAAACGACATCATTAGCATAAATTTGATGAGATTAAAAAAAAAAGTTGAATTATTCTTGTTAATTCCTGAATGGATAATTGTACATAAGGTTGTTAATTGTACATTAAAAAGAGAGAGAACGAGAGAAAGACAAAAAGAAGGGAAAAGAAACAAAGAAAAGAAAAAAGCAATGCCTGATTAGCACAGAAGGACAACACAGGACACCTGATCAACACAAAGCCATCTCGTCAAATATTTTACAGGTACGAAACAAGGAATATATGGAGCAGATTTAGTACATCTTAACTGGCCAATTAAAAAAGTTCATAAAGAGCCATCTTTAAACAAGAAACGAAGTCATGCTTATGTTACGGTAAAGAAAAATAACGTGTGGTTCATTATTAATCACCATGTTATTAGCACAGATGGGGCTAACTGCCATCCCCCATTCATCAAACTTCTGCACTGTGCAATAAATACCACACATTATTTCATATGATAGCAATGCCAATACGTAAATGTATCCGGAAATATCTATAAATCTAGATTTGATTACAAAAAAATAAAGTATAATTACTCCGTATGAAAACTTAGTATATTCTAACCATGTCTTTGTACCTGCCCACAGGGCTGTTTCTCATGAATATTCAGTGATCCACTTCAAAATTGGCCTCACCTTAGCCTTATTATTTTCTAGGACAGAAAACAGGAGTTGGGGTGAGTGTAGTATCTTTAAAGTGAAGCAGAACATCTTTGATGTGGCCTTCCCCGCTTGACAGTAATTATCTGTGCGTTCAACTTGAAACAGTGTTAATGTCTGCAGTTGGCTCAAGGGGATCACATGACAAGTGTGTGCAAAGTAATGCAAGTTTTGATTGGCTAAGTAGCTGAGATGGGGGACCTATCAGTGCTCAGAATTAATGATGTTCCTTTCTGTAGTTTTAATTTCCCTTTCAGAGAATAAAAGTGGCTTAGAGAGACATGTAGGTGCAAATACATCAGAACAATTATGTTTTCTGCTGCGTGTTGCATAAGTAAGTCCACTATTTTAGATTTATCTTATGTGGCATGTGCAAATGAAAATGAATTACATTAAAGCAGTACATATATCAACAAGAATGTACAGATTTGTACACAAAAATGTATACAGTTAAATTCAAAAGTATTGGGGCCTTTTTTTGTTGTTTTGGCTCTGTTCTCCAGCGCATTGGATGTGAAATAATGCTATGGTGTGGTTTCTGTCAGCTTTAATTTGAGGGTATTTATAACAATTTCAGGTGATTCCTGTAGGAATGACAGCCCTTTTTTTAGTAGCCCCCCCCCCCATTTTAGGGCAGCAAAAGTAATTGGACAGTTGGCGGCTCAGCTGTTTCTTGGCCATCTGTGTGTCTTTGCATCATTAGTTCAAGCACACAAAAGCTAACAAAAAGGTCTGGAGTTGATTATATGTGTGTAATGTGCATTTGGAATCTGTTGGTGTCATCTCTCAACATGACGACCAAACATGTGTCAACAAATCCACCGTTTGCTACGTTGTTATGAAGCAAGAGCACACTTGTCAGCTCACCCTCGGCTGATTGACCCATTAGATATACAGCATTGCGTTCTTGCATGTGTCACTTCAGCAAGTCTCCTATAGTGGTTTTATCTTGCGTAACGTGCAGCAGATAGCATCAGCGCGCTGGTGTAATTTTCACCTCGCAGATAGATGGCGATAGAGAGCTATGGGACTGTAGTGTGGTTACTTAGCGCGCTCACTGCTGGTGGGAGCCTCTCTTTGTTTCCAGATGCAGGTGCAGGAAACGGGCGGTCGGAGGCGACTGTAGGGCTGGGCAGCACGGAGCCTGACCTCTGGCTCTCTTGCCTGACCCAGTCAGGCCGTCGTGGATCTTCACCTGACAGTCTGACGGGTTTTTTTTGCCCGCCGTTGTCGGCACCGCCCCCTGCACAGCGTTTTTGAAATCCCGCCTCCTGACTGGAGAACACCTGGGGTCCCGCCCTCCTCATGAGAACACTGGAGAACCTGGACGTTAACCCTTTGAAGAGGTTCTTTTGAAGTGTTTTTTTTTGTTCTTCAAAAATTCTAAGCCAGCGTTCTAGAACTCCAGTAGCGATTGTTTCATCGGCGTTAGAATGTTCAGCTGAGAACATTCTAACCACGTATTTGTGATCTCACACCTTAAGGGGTTAATGGGGGGGAATGAAAAGCCTTTGTGAACAGTGAGCTGCTTGGCGGTTAGGCTCCGCCATGGTTATCGTCTTCCTGCTGGAGACCTGGATGCCTCTACCTCGCTTTGAGGGATGGCATCTGTTTTGCTTTGGCGTGTGCAAAATTCATGCCACTATTACTGAAGGAAGTTTTCTTTGGATTAATTTTTTTACTCATTGATCAGGGTGAACCAGTGCATTCGTAAACACCTGTCATTGCGATGCAGCAACAATACAAGATGTTCTATGACAGGTATTTTTGAGACTGAACGGTCAGAGATGTCCATATCTGTGTCTGCATTGGTGTTTCTGCCAATGCTTAGTGCAACATCTACTAGCACACAGACAGAATACCTTTAATTTTACCAGGGTTATAAAGGATATCAATAACTTCTTGTTGAAATCCAGTGTGCTGGGGTTTTATTTTTCAGACATTTCACCTGAGCATTCAACTTTTATGTTTATGTGTTTCTACTGCGGCAGAGTTCCAAACGCTTTCTTATGTTCAGTAGTTCTATTCTGTCAGGCTGCATTTGCACATTAAGTACAGTTAATTTCACAGCCCACAAGTGAATCACAGAGATTCTAAATATGAAAATCTTTTAGAAAATATCCCAAAGCCACACATCCAGAATCAATTTAAAGCAATATTCAGTTTTCCCCAAAATCCAAAGTCCATAGATCACCTAGATCTCTCTGAGATGACATCAACATAAGATACCAGCGCAAACTCGCTTAATAGGCTGTTGGTACCCATGGCTGCTCTCACCCCAAGTTTAAATTTGTGGTCAACTTGCCCACTTTTTGTCTTTGTCCTTCAGATGTATTATTGATGCCCAAACATGGTAGTCCTGGAGCATTTGCTTCTGTCTGCTCATGACAAGCTGTCTCAGACAGCACTGCTCTTGAAGCATCAGTACCCAAAACAGAGCTGACTTGGTCTTTGAAGCTCCTGCCAAAAGTGCTTAAGTAATCACTTTTCCTTCAAAGTCACTGAGGTCTCCTGTCATAGCCGGGCAGAGTCAGAATCAGAGGCAGCCGAGACCGTCAGGTGTGTTCTTATCTGAACCTGTGAATGCGACGTGCTTCATTAACGGCTAAACTACGCAGGTGTGGTGACTCCTGTCTGTTCCTCATTTACCCAACGTTTTCTGTTGGCTTACCTGTAAAGTAGGAGTGCACCTGAGGAGCCCTCTGAATGTGATGCATGTGGACCTTGGGCAGTTTGAAGTGAACAGCAATTTTGAAATCAAGTCTTCGTTATGTATTTAACTCTGCCAGCAGAGAGGAACATACCCTCTTGGGTACGCCCCTGTGATTTGGCAAGTCTCTTTGAAAAGAGAAATGTATTAAAGAAAGTGTGAAATAAATAAATAAGTTCTCCTGCACAATCAGGTGCTGTGCATGAGTGTCAGTAACTTAGCGAACCGCTGAAGGCTCACAGAGTTCGGGACAAATGCTGCTGTTACAACAAAAACAAAAGCGTGTTCAGAGACCTCCTTTTCTGTGAACGTGAGGGGGAGGGGGGTTTTCTCACAAATATTGATGGTCCGCCAGCTCCAAATTAAAATCCTGCCGAGCGATTTGGAGGCCCGCTCTGAGGGGGACGTGGAGTTTTTTTACCGGAGCAGCGAGACGCCTCCGGTCCGACGTTTTCGCTGACTTCTTTCGCTGTGAGGCCAGCTCCTCTGTCAGCACTTTCCTTCATCTTCAGGAGCACGGACCCCGTCAGGAGCTTAGCAAGAGGGGATCTGCAGGGCGGAAAAAAAACACAAAAAAAACAAAAGAAAACAAAGCAATCAGAAAGTCGGCTCTGGACTTTAGACAGCTGGCCGCTCTTCAGAACGCCGGCTCGTTTCGGTTCTGTCCAGGGCGAGTCTCGCGCCCTCTAATGCAGCGCCGGAAAGTTCCAGACAAAATGGCCGCCTTGAGCCAATCAGCCCTGTTACATTATTTATTTTTAAATTCTTGTGGCTCTCAAAAAAAAAAATGCAGAAAAAAGAGGGGTGTATGTTTTGTTTACGAGGGCAAGAAAAGGAAGACTCCTATGCTTTCTGTCCACTTGTCCAGGCTGAATAATTCATGAAGTCTGTACAGCATGAGAATACTTTGCATGCCTTTAAGGGCTTGGGGAAGGGGGGGGTGTTGAGGGAGTCATTTGGAATGTCACCCAGAAATTTATGCTGATGCCACTGACTTGGCAAAGAAGGACATTACATCGCGGTGTGAGGGTGTTATTCATGTCTCCATCCCCTCTTAAAGAGGACCGGGAGGAGCGCGTTGATATTAAGAAACCTCCTCGTTTCAGTTTGGGTGCCGCTGCAGGACGGGTGGAAATGGGCCGGCCGACTCGCTGACTCGCCAGTTTTACTTTTCCGCCGGAGCGGGCGGGAATGTGCGCCATGGTAACCAGCTGAGGTGGTCGCACAAATCACGCGCGGACGCGTGGACAAATATATCTGCGGCCTTTCAGAATGCTGAAAGCCGAAAGCTCATTTAGGGGATTAGTCCTCTTGCTACAAAGGAAAACTGGTTCTCCCACATTCCCTATCTGTCTATCAGAGAAAACATATAAAAGACAAAATATATATCTTACAGGTTCACTCTTGATACAACATAATTTGTAGGTTTATGCATTATGATTATGCCAAATAGTCATCATTTTATTAACCCGTTGATATGACACTCAGGCAAATGTGGCTAGGTTAGGTTCGTTCATTGGTTGACTCCTTCTCAGTCTGTCTCTGTGTTCACGCGCGCGGTGTCTGTGTTCACACGCGCGGTGTCTGTGTTCACACGCGCGGTGTCTGTGTGTGAACGCGTGGTGTCTGTGTGAATGCGCGGTGTCTGTGCTCACACGCGCGGTGTCTGTGTGTGAGCACAGACACCGCGCGGTGTCTGTGTGTGAACGCGCGGTGTCTGTGCTCACGCGCGGTGTCTGTGTGTGAACGCGCGGTGTCTGTGCTCACATGCGCGGTGTCTCTGTGTGAACGCGCGGTGTCTGTGCTCACACGCGCGGTGTCTGTGTGAACGGACTCGCCTTTCAATAATAATTCTGGTCGGGGCCCCATAATTACCTCTGGCGTCTTCAGAAGCGCGGGCCGGGCGGAGATCTGACGGCGGGCAGATTAACGGCGGGAGGAGCGCTTCACGGGCCGCCGGTCGCCTGAACGATGCGCTGCGCTCGCCACGGAGCGCGTCAGTCATATTCCGCCAGCTGATCGATCGCGGGGAGCCCCCCCCCCCCAACCGCCATCCTGCGCCGCGGTCCCTATTTCCCCGCTGCCAGCCCGAGCGGAAAGGCGGGTGGCGCGTCTCTTTCATTAAGGAAGTGCCCCCCCCCTCGCAGGCCCGCGTGCTCAGGCTCCCCCCTCGCGGGCCCGCGTGCTCAGGCTCCCCCCCCCCCCCCCGCGGGCCCGCGTGCTCAGGCTCCCCCGGGCCCGCGTGCTCAGGCTCCCCCCCCCCGCGGGCCCGCGTGCTCAGGCTCCCCCCCCCTCGCGGGCCCGCGTGCTCAGGCTCTTAGGAACGGTGTCTCCCGCTGAGTAAATAAGAAAGCGGCGCTGTCCCCAGGACTGCCGGCCGGCGCTGGAAAAGGGCGGAGCTTAGACAGCGCAGAAACCCGCGTGCCGTCGGAGAACCACACGCAAAATTAAACACACATAATTAAGCAGAAATTAGAGACCTGTATCTTAGGATAGAGCAATTCTGCGAAGGCAGGTGCTGATGCTTTGTGTTCAAACTTGGCATTTCAGTACGATGGGCAGGAACAGATGGTGGCTCATTCTATTTTACAGTACGTGAATCAAAACCTCATTTCACTTTGATGAACACTAAACATGATTGGACAGGGACCTCAAACCTAATTAAGTTCAGTATATAAAACAGAAACCGAATGCTGAGAACATTGACATCATACTGGTGGCGGTGTTCAATCATCCAATCATCTCTGGCGCCGAACAGCTGGAGGCCGTCGCGGCGAGAGGTCTACGGCGTGGCGGTCCTGAGGTCCTCTCTCTGCTTGGCACACCTCGGCTCTCTGGCCCTTTGTCTCTCACAGGTGTGTGAAGCTTACCTGTAGGACTCACCTGTAGTCTCACCTGGGCGTGGCAGCGGGGTCCCGGGCAGTGTGTGCCTTTAGCGAGCGCATGGAGGGGTGGACGCTGGACTCGGCCTCATCCTGCAGGCGCACTGGAGAGCCGCGCTGGGCCCAGCCCTGTGGCCGTTCCTCCGAACCCCTCCAAACCCACGGATCAGAGCGCGGCGCGTGTTCACCGCCCCCCGCGCGCCCTCCTTCCCCGTCATCGCCGCGTTCCGACCGGTGGCTTCTGGGAAGGGGGAGCCGCGGTGCGCGAGGTAAAGGTGTTTAACAGTCCGGTTTAATGACGCTAAAGTTACGCGCCCTCGGGCGATCCTAAAGGCGCCGCCGTCCTCCGGCAAAAGGCCGCGCCCACTGCGAATAAGCGCCAGCCGGCCGGCGCTCCCTCTAAACGTATCGATCCCCCCGTACCGCGGACGAGGGTAACGACGCCGTCCCGGGGTCCAATTTATGAGAAATATAGACGTGGAGAAGCCGGCGTGGCGGTGCGGCCCGAGCCCAGGGCCCGCTGAGAGTCACATGGCTAATGAGCTCGGAACGAGCATCATCCGTATGAAGGCGCAGATCATGCTTGCATTTATACAGGATAGGAATCAGGTGCTAAGAGGCTGCCTGAATCTTTAATGCCAGGCTTAAGCCCTCCTCTGCCGGGCTTGTGATTGGCTGTTAGGCAGCGTGGCGAGGTCCACTTCAGCGCCGCGCTCGTTTGTGTGACTCATTCGCCTCCTCATCTGCAGCGCCGTACGCCCGTCACTTGGTGTGTCCAGCTATTCAGCGTCTTGTCCGTTGGGTTTTCCACAAGAGAAGGACAGGCTTCTATAATACTAGCAGGCCACATCCTGAGCTTTGTCTGCTTTAGAGGCGGATTGGAGCTGGCAATCCTCTACAGAAACGCAGGTGAAGTAACCGCTGATGTCTTCTGAACTCAAAGCTGTATGGACAGTTGATTCGCTGTCTTTGGATTGAGCAGCACTGTGTAAATGGGAAAAGAAGCAGTTGAAAGAGTGCACTGGGGGGATACACAATAAACAACATCAGAAACAGAGAGTACCTCTGCTGTCTGTGCACTCACCTCTATTATTCAAATAAGAATGAAACCTTGGCCAAAGAACACAAGATACAGGAGATTATTTTAGTGTTCTTTAGCCTGGGCAGCCAGTATTCATGGTATACATGTACAAGCAAAATGAGACTTCAGTTTTGATTGGAGAGCATAGTTGCACATTAAAAAGAAGAAGAAAAAACCCACATATGGAATCTGTATCTAATCAGTAGTGTCAAGGTTTCATATTTCTAAGGTCAAAAAATAAAAAAAGATAGCAGTATTGTCCAGGGTTGCCATAACAATGAAAACACTGATGGAATCCTATTTGTAGGAATAGCGCTATAGTTCTGGAATGTAAGCGCTAACCGTCGACATCGCTAAAGGGCGCGTGCCACGGCTAAATCAGCCCTCTTATTTATTATTCCTTTTCTCTCGTGCTTTCGTTTCTGCGGCGAGAACGAGGCTCGAGTTTGGGGCTGTCCGCCCGAAACCGAGGAGCCGCAACTTTTATGATCGCAGACGAAACTCCGCTGATCTTTGATCTCTCTCACTTTTGTTTGAAATCAAAGGTACCAAACGAGGATAACAACAACAACAACAACAAAACACCTCAGACCTACTTAAGTCTGCATTTTATTATAAAATAATGAATGTGTCGCATTCAGGTGAGAGAATTACCAAAGCACCAATCTATTCTTCTGTGCAGTAATTATACAGCACCAATGCTTTCTCTTCTCCCCTTTAGCCCACAGGGGACTGATATGAAAGGGAATTAGCCACCAGGGGCCGTAGATTCAGTAATTAAAATGTGTGTTTTTTAATGTTGTTTCTATCATAAGGTCTGGGCAACCTGCACTGTTAGATCTGACCTAAATACACCTAAGATTAAACAGGGGGAAAAAAAACACTACAAGCAGTTGTCCTTTTTCTGTTAGTATTTGTCTAAGGATAATAACCACATGCATGGATTAACTTTTTTATGACCAGTTATATTCATGGTACCTCTTAGCAAAGAGAACAGGGGGGCTACAATAACAATACAGAAAAAAAACATCAAAAAGATTCAGCAAGTGCAAGTGCCACACATACTAAGACACCCTACAGTAGCAAAAGCATAATGTAATGTAATATTCACTTTAAATATGCTGTATGGAGCTGAACTACAGAGTGTAATTAATACAGATTTAGGATAAATAACCTTATTCTTTCTGTTCTTCTTTTTCTCCTTCTGGGGGGAAGGGAGGCTGTTGCACTTTTGCCAATTTCATGCATATTGTAAACAGTCCTACTGCAAAGAACTGTATCTCTACTCTTCCAGGTCATTTAAATGACGTTTCTTCTGCAGTTTTCTGAGAGGAAATCGAGTATGAAATACCTTCACACAAACCATTTTCCTGACAGCGTTGTGACTCAATAGGACACGATAAGAGAAGAGAAAACAAGAAGATTGACAGGTGTCAATGAGAATAACAACAACAACTTTGGTCAAGACAAATCAAATACCACAAATATAACTTTTAATATGTAGCCAAACACAATGATGTCGTGTGTAGCGCTGTGCTATGTGAAACAGAGAAGATGTGTTGGCATTTTAATGGCAGCCAGCCGTCCTGTAGGGTGTAAAATATTAATCGGCTCACGGGGAGAACACAGACCTTACCTGCAGGGCTTCCTGAGTGCGTGCAGGTAGGACAGCAGCATGCGCCACCAGGGTTCCCTTAAAAATAGATTATTTATTGCAATGGGCCTGGATAAATTATAATAATAAAAATTTGTCATTTCAATACTATGGAAGTCAAAGAGGTCCAAAATGGCAAAATAACAGATAGAAAATAGTGAATGCACGTGCGCACCGAAAAAAATTAATTGCTGTTGAAACATGCATACCAAGAATATTTTGGCCATTGAGCAGTATGAACATTTCATAAGAAAAGACAATATATATATATTTATAAGTTCATATAGTTGTAATAAAAACGGATAATTTCAAAGCTTAATTATGACAAAAATATTCAGATATAATGACTGAATATTTAAAACTAAAGTTCTACCCACAGGTGTTGGAGTGTTGCATAATGCCAGCGACCCAGTGGCTATGATGTCTGTATTATAATGTGTGTGTATGTGTGTGTGTATGTGTGTCTGTATGTATGTATGTATGTATGTATGTATGTAATGTTTCCCGGTCTGGATTCCGTGCTGACGTCAGCCAATCGGATCCCATCCCTTTCAGTCACTGACGTGTCTTCAGTCTGTCCTTATCAACCCACCGTGGCCGGAAGCGTCTTCCTCCTCCTCCTCCTCTTCATTAGTATTAAAAGAGAGGATTATGAGCCACCTAAATCGCTACGGCAACAAAACAAAGGAGTATTTCACCGATGAGGGGTGGGGGTGGGGAGTGGGGGGAGTGGGGGGTGGGGGGAATACGACCCAAACTCTGTAAGCAATCGAGGTGTTCTTATTTTTAAAGACACTAGGTGGAACCATTTGAGGCTGTGCGGGAGAAATCTCTCCCCGGAGCCCAATAACAGGCAGACATTACGGGCCGACCTGTAGCCACGCTCACCCTCGCGCCCCGCTAAAACAAGCTGCAGCAGTCATAAAAAATAAGGAGTCAATGACTTTTTAAATGTTATTGTGCTGTCAGGGTGGAATAGTTTGAAAAATGATCTAAGGAGATGTGATGCAGTTCATTACGGGGGCCGGCAGAAGCAGTCATTTCCCCGTGTTCATAAAGGCCGCTCCATTAAACTCACCTTCAGTCAATAATTAGGATTCCACAAATATAACCAGGCAATTAAATCAAGACAGCCGAGCAATTACCGTCGCCGGTCCCGGCTCTTCAGTGGCACAGAAAGACGCCGCACCCGCGTCTCAGGCCGCCATTATTCACCGGCCGCCGGACCCCTCATTTGCTGATAATTGGACGCGAGGAAGACACTTCAGTGACCCTCATCTGAGAGTCGCACTGCTTATTTCATTAAAGGCCACTGTTTAAAGAGAGAGAGAGGGAAAACAGAAGGAGATATGAAGCAGAGATGAATTAATGCAATTCATCACCAGTTTTACTGCGCGCGCCCAGACAGGAAGTGGCCTGGGAGCGAGCGCGAGAGAGCGGGAGAGAGAGCGCCGCGCGCTGACTGTCCCGGACACCGGAGCAGGGGCCGCGGTGGGCCCTCACAGCGCAGGGACAAAACAGTAACTCAACCTGGAGTGTGTGTCTGTGTGTGTGTGTGTGTGAGAGAGAGAGAGAGTATGTGTGTGTGTGAGAGAGTGTGTGTGTGTGTGTGTGTGTGTGTGTGTGTGTGTGTGTGTGTGAGAGAGAGAGTGTGTGTGTGTGTGTGTGTGTGTGTGTGTGTGTGTGTGAGAGAGTGTGTGTGTGTGTGTGTGTGTGAGAGAGTGTGTGTGTGTGTGTGTGAGAGAGAGTGTGTGTTTGTGAGTGTGTGTGTGTGAGAGAGAGAGAGAGAGAGATTGAGGGAGGGAGAGTGGGAGAGAGAGAGAAGGAGAGAGAGAGGGAGGGAGAGAGAGTCAGAGAGGGGGAGACAGACAGAGAGAGAGAGAGACAGAGTGAGACAGAGAGAGAGAGAGAGAGAGAGAGAGGAGCGATCTGTAACCCAGTCGGGGCGATCTGGTCCCCTTGTTAACGTGACAGGTGCCGCGCTGACAAAGAGCAGGGGCCCCGTCGTCACGGAGACGGATGGGTCTGCTATTGACACCGCCACTGAAGAAATAAAGTGTGGCCCCTCAGGCTGGGCCATTAAGAATCTGACAGTGACAGGGCTACTGGGGGCTCTCCGTGACAAGAAGAAGGAGGGACGTCCTCCCCCCCCCTCCCCACTCCTCCTCACTCCCCCCCCCTCCCCCGCCTCACTGCCCCCAGGGCCAAAAACGTCTGCAGGAAACAATGAGCACTTCCCACTGTAAGATTATTCACCGATGAGCCTTCAAACAGGGCGATGAAACGTCCGGGATATCCTGTGATTCTTCACCCTGCTTTCTGCCTCAGATATATCTCTGTATATGTAACCTGTATATCCCCTTAAATTTAGATGAAATAATCTTAATAATGCACTAATACTGCCACCGTTCTGGAGACTGGAGAGAGAGAGGGCACTGATAGTGTTTTAATGCAAAGTCCTTTTTTTTCCAAATCTGTTATTAAAAATCCCAGATTTGGTCATGGACTGTAATTCCATGTAATGTATGGTAATCTTATTTTGACTGATGCTGCAGATGATGCTGTAGCATATTGTTGCTTACCTCCTTAAAAATGAGGCTGCTGGTGTAGTATAGGGATTCTGTGGCGATACACGCTACAAACCAGATTAGATTCGGTCTGGTCTGTGTGAAACAATATCATAGAGACACCAGTGACCGTGTTATGAGTCTGTGTCTGTTTTACTATTGCAGGGCACTTTTTTTTGCTTAATTTTATGGTCTTTGAAAGACAACCTGTGGGCTTGACTGGAAATCATTTCATGTATCTGAATGTAGCAGACGGGTACTCACACATGTGCACGCACACACACACACACACACACACACACACACACACAGGCAAATGCGGACACACACAGAAACACACATACAGACGTACGCATAAATTTGGCCTCACATGCACACACGCACACATACACATACATGTACACAAATCAGAAACCGACACAAAGCACAATTGCGGATGTACACACACACACAATGGCTTGCCTAATACAATCTGGCCCTCTCTTTCTCTCTCTCTCTCTCTCTCTCTCTTGCTCTGTTTCTCTGCTCTTTCCCACAAAAATCTCACCTGCCAATAAACTGCCCTTGATCACTTACAAGAGCAGCACTGTCCCTGCAGACAGTCTAGTTTATTAAGAACCGGAGGGGGGTGGGGGCGGTGGGGGGGGGGGGGGAGAGGAAAAAAAAGACTTGAAAGAGAAGAAAAAGTATCACGCAGGTCACTGCGGCGGTCTCTGTGCGCTCCTGCGGGACCCGGGGCGGGCTCAGCCTTGTCATCGGGCCCCCGGCCCCCCTCCCGGCCCGCGGAACGTCGATAGGAATATGTTTGAGACGGTCTCCAGCGAACATTTTTTCATTCTTCCCGCATCGACAGGCTGCCCGAATCAATATTTAGTTCCCACTAACAAGCTGCCTGGAGGTCTCGGCTGGGAAAGGCGGCTGCCTGCAGGACAGGGGCTGGCTGAGGCCTGGGAAAGGGGGCGGTGGGTAAAGGTCACCCGAATGTGGAGGAGCCCCTCCTGGGGGCGCCGCGCGGAGATGCCGCGTGTCGAGTACAGAGCGCGATGAGACGCCACCGCCGCCGCGCGGAGCTCGTACCGCTCTTACCGGCAAACGCTCGTACCGCTCGTACCGGCAAACGCTCGTACAGCTCATACCGGCAAACGCTCGTACCGCTCGTACCGGCAAACGCTCGTACCGCTCGTACCGGCAAACGCTCTTACAGCCCGTACCGCTCGTACCGGCAAACGCTCTTACCAGCAAACGCTCTTACCGCTCGTACCGCTCATACCGGCAAACGCTCTTACCGCTCGTACCGGCAAACGCTCTTACAGCTCGTACCGCTTGTACCGGCAAACGCTCTTACCAGCAAACGCTCTTACAGCCCGTACCGCTCGTACCGGCAAACGCTCTTACCAGCAAACGCTCTTACCGCTCGTACCGCTCATACCGGCAAACGCTCTTACCGCTTGTACCGGCAAACGCTCTTACCAGCAAACGCTCTTACCGCTCGTACCGCTCGTACCGGCAAACGCTCGTACCAGCAAACGCTCTTACCGCTCGTACCGCTCGTACCGGCAAACGCTCTTACCGCTCGTACCGGCAAACGCTCGTACCGCTATACCGGCAAACGCTCTTACAGCTCGTACCGCTCGTACCGGCAAACGCTCTTACCGCTCGTACCGCTCGTACCGCTATACCGCTCTTACCGCTCGTACCGCTCGTACCGCTATACCGCTCTTACCGCTCGTACCGCTCGTACCGCTATACCGGCAAACGCTCGTACCGCTATACCGGCAAACGCTCGTACCGCTTGTACCGCTCGTACCGGCAAACGCTCGTACCGCTCGTGCCGCTGACCGTTCCCGGCGTACGCGGCTCAGTGAGGAGATTTGAGTGGTGAATCTGGACCCTCTTTAGGACTAGCGGTCCTGAAAAACACTGTAAACTGGAACATACAGTGTGTTGTCTTATTACTATTATTATAATTCTCATTATTCATGTCGTTTGGTAGGGAGAGATTACACAGGCATTGATTGAATCCAGCCTGCTGCCGCAGGATCTTCCTGGCTCCTTACCCAGCAGTCTTACTCTCCTCACCTTTCGATTCGGGGGCGGTGTGGTTTCCTCCGAGCGCGCGTCACGTGCCCTCCTCTCCCGGCGGGGCGGGGCGGAGGAGGCGTTCGGCTCTGAGCGCGGGGCGTCCTCCCGGGCGCTAATCCCGGGCAGGTCAGCGCATTAGCAGACCTCTCCCCGTCCCGCGCCGCGCCGCTCCGAGAGGGGGTGGGCTCATTACCATCAGCCCAGGGGCCCGCCGCTCCGCGCCCCCCGATCTCCACCCTCCGCCCGCCTGCCTACGCCCCTCCGCCGGGGATACTCAAACGCGTCCCTCAAAGGGTGCATAACAATGCACTGACCCCCAAATTCTCATTAGGTGCCCATCGGAAAACAAACTAGCCCTGGCAATTATGGGCTTATTACAAATGGGCCATTAACTTTAAACAAGCAGTCTGTTTGAGCGCGAGCTCTCATAAGGGGAGACGGCGGGAGAGGGGAAGGATGGCGCTACGGCGCTGTGGTGCTACACGCTCGGGCCGTCTGGCGGGAGCCCATCGTCACGCTTCCCGCCGGTCGCCATGTTTTTCGGGGGTGTCGGGGGCGGAGCCGGATTCCGCGGACGGGCTTTGATCACACAGAGGCGCCCCGCTGTGGCGGATCACCACGGAAACGACCCGCCTCTGGTGCTCTGTCCCCTCAGCTTCCTCAGGCTGGAATTTACCCATCATGCCGCTGCTCCTCATTTGTAGAACACCCTTAAAACGATAAAATAAAATAAAATAAAATGAATTACAGCTTTAGTTTTGCGCATTAGCTTGAGATTAAATATCACCCAAAGACAGATTTGAATTGTAAAAACGACATTTCTTAATATAAAAGTTCAGTTCAATAAAATAATAATAAAAAACAAAAGAAAAAACGCAAATAAAAAATTAAAAATTGGTGAAAAAAAATATGGCAGAAAAATGAAAACCATACTTGGAGCTGTTGTGTGTATTGATTTAACGGCAGGACTCCACGGTGTACATTAAATAAGTGATAAGGATCTTCTCTATTCATAGGCGGAGACGGGGGCAGTCTTTTAACGCAAGTGCACCGCACGTCTCATCTGGCTGCACATTGATGCTGACAGTTTCTCATCTCAAAAGTTCCCCGCGCCTCTGGAATCTCAGCCTGGTCTCCCGGTGTTTTCCTCAGTATTTTGACGGTTAGCGCTGTTCTGTTTTTCACCGTGAGAGTGGACTTATCCCCCTCCCGGCAGAGTCCAGAAAAACCTGAAGAGCAATTTGAGTGCCTACAAATCCCAGAGTACTTTGCTCTCCTACCGTTGCAGTCACATCCCTGTACACTTTAATGTTCAGCCTTTTCAAATTAGAGTTTCCGATATTGCTATGAGACAACCACCCCAGCCTATTAAAAAGAGCACAGGGGCACAAGTGGACAGCACTTAGTGCTTTCATATTTGAAATCATTTCTTATGCACAGTGATTTTTTTTTGTTTTGTTTTGTTTTGTTTTTAAAGGGTTCATCCTCTTGTATAATACATCGAAACTTCCTTGCATAATCACAAACAGTAAACAATTTAAGGCCCGCATTAACTTGGATAGCTCCTTAAAATATGGAAGTATCCATTGCAATTTGCCAAATAGCTGTGGAAGACTGGGAACATGTCTTTGTTATAAATAACAATATATATAGTTCTTAATTCTGGAAGGCCCCTTTCAGTGTCTATGTAACAAATAATATAGTGGTTTACCTCATCATTGGAGATGACTGAAGACAGCTAACATGAGGGAGCTATCCAGGTAGCTATCCATTATTATTTATTTATTTGTCTTTGCGTGAGACTGACTGCAACCTCATACCATTTTAGATTTAATCTATGAATTCATGGCACTTGCCTTATTTGGTCCTGTTTCTCCACATCCTGAAAATCTTTCTATTAATTGCTTTCATTTATATGAGACTAGACCTGGCATTATTAAGTGTTTGTGAAGAAATCAATTTCAAACATGATCACTAGCTGGCTCTCTCTTTTCCAAATCTGTAGCCAAGGAGATCAAAGAATTTGACTGTTTTGAAGTCTCCATTTGTACTTGACCTCATACTACTTGTCACAACATGATGGAGGGCACAGATTCATAAGTGACAATTAGCTGATTGTTAAACAACCTGTTCAAACGACGTCGAAAAGAAGTTTGATTCCTGAGGACACATGGCGACCCGACCACAAACCCTGGCGGGGTTATAGGGGTCTGGGAAACATGACCTTGTATAAGACAAAGATTATACCTCCCAACTGCCCAGGACCTTAGCCAATCAGAAGCAGATACACAATAAAGAACAGCCAGGCCTCGTGCAAAGGGGGAAATTAAGCAGGGGAAGCCTTGCTTGTTAACAAACTAGCCTGCAGCCATTGCACAAATCTCAACTCAAAGATTGTGCTCAATGTTTGTGCCTACCTCTTCCGGTTTCTCTTTTGCCATTGTGTTTTGTGAAATGTGGTTGTGTTTCTGGTTTTGCCCATTCGTTTCCTGAGATCTAGTTAATTTATTCTGAGATTTGTTGTGTGTTCTCATTTGTTAATTTGTTTTGCCTAATGCAGTCGTGGTTTGAACTTCTCAGCCAGCGTACGTTTATGCAAGTGAAAGGACTCACATATTTACAGCGTAGTTAGAAGAAGACAATTGATTTGGACACAGCAATTTGATATTCTCTGTCTTTCTCACTGACAAATGTACTCTTGTGGGATATCAAGTCAAAAATGTTCAGTGCTGAAGAAAAGATGCTCGGAATCTTTTTTTGTGTCTTCAATAAAAAGTCTATGCCATTTGGTCTTTCATTGTTTATAGTTGAGAAGCCCAGCACTTGTGATGTTTGCGAAGTTTCTGAAGGTTTTCGGACAGATGCTGCACTTTAAAGACTACCTCCTGTAGCCTAGGGGTTCCCTAGATTTAAAAAAAAAAATGGTGCTGGGTTCCAAAGTTTGTTCTTGTGAAGCTACGGAGCACATGAAAAGGCTTAATTCTCAGCTGGGTTGACAGAGAATTAAATTTTAACCGTTCTATTGAGAGAACTTTTATTGCGCGTATATTTATTCGCTTGTTTTGGACGGCTTGGATCAAAGCCTTTCTCATGACATTGTTAATAAGCCAGGAGGAGTGTTTACGCGCTTGCGCGGATAATCTGCGCGAGCCCCGAGCCCCGGTCCTTCAGCGCAACGGCGGACCAAAACACAAGTTGTGTCTGAACACAGAGAGGCAATTAAACGTGTTAAAGCAAGCACCGGACACAGCAAAGCCAATAAATTAAGCTCCCCGTTGCTTCATTTAAACTTTATTTATTTACAGAATTTATGGAACTAATAACAATCCCATCCTTGAAATGGACAATCTGCAGTGATAACGGATGCACAACATGGTCTTCCCCCAGGAGAAGGTGCTCATGACCTGTGGTTTTAGCGGAAACTGGTCGCGGGAGGCTCGGAGCGTGCTGTATATTGGAGTCCAGCGTTCCTTTCAAACACACAGAAGACAGGTGTTGGAGAGGCGTTCACACTAAGGCCCCTCTGAGTTTCGCTCGCTAATGTGCGAGTTTGCAGCAGTTGCATTAGCTGTAAATATCAATAATATTGCACTACATCCAGAACAGATTGATTAACATTTATGTAAGCCTTACCTACTTTTATTACCTGCTTAAAACGGCTCCTCTTGATGTTTTTCCAATTAAGCTGCAAATATCTCATTATGAAGAGCTTGTGCCGTTGTTTTTGTACAGTTCCTCACAAGTTATGGCTTTATTTGCTTAAAAAAAGATGTTATTTTTATTTCTCTGACAAGAAATTTATTGTATCTTCATGAAAGGTTTTTTCAGGTGATTTCCCTCTTTACAAGAACAAATATTCTTGGTGTATCTAAAAAACAAACCATTTTAAAGCATCAGGGAAGCATACACATAGAAAAACACAAACTACTGTAGATACAATCACACCACATCTGACTGATATTTAACAATCTGATGATTTATTTATTATTTAATTAAATTTTTTATTAGTTTATTTTTTCTAGAAAAATCTGAGCCTCCACTGACAATTTATTCGAGATTATATTTTAGGTTTAGCTCTTCCCTCCAAAATAGCCGAGGTTCGCCGGGAAACACATCATAAACTGAAAAACGTGTGAAGCACCAGCACTGTAAAATGCTCAGTGTTAAATCAACTCTTACAGAGTATCCAACTGTTCCAACTGGACGATATATACTCTGTTGGAGTTGAATTAACACCAAACATTTTACTGTGAGTTTTATCAGATTCTGAGTAAACTGAAGAGAAATATCCTTGAAATTCACAACGGTATTAAAACGGAATCAAGGTCAAATTTGAGCAGCTCTCTGATTGGATGGCTATATCGTATCCAGAGCAAACAGAGTATTGGCTTTATATCAGTTTATATTCATTAAATCCACCTACATGATATGTATTGTTGTTAGTGCTGATATGAGCAGAGAGCTTGTCGAGCAACAAGATGTACGTGCTACGTCACCACAATAAACCGCTACTAAGCTGTTAAAACAGCCCCCCTGCTCCCTGTGAACAGACTCGTCAATCCGAAGTGGCATTTTATCTTAGCATTTTATCTTTCTGCGTTTGAAAGTATTTTGGGAGTACTGAAATGTTGATCAGGATTTCCACAAAAAATCGCAGAGATTCAGAGTTAATATACGGCTCAACAAGTCACTTAGGCCTACCGTACAATTGACCTGAAAATAAATAAAATAAATAAAATAAAATAAAAAGTACTCCTGTCCTTGATAAACAACTGTCTGCCTTACCAACCATATGTGTTGGTTTTTTTTCTTCTTCTTCTGAGGAATATGAGGTTCATTAATGACTTTTATATTGTTTACAGCCTTATAGATATTCTCTGTCACAAGTCGAGTCGGGGATTCAATTTGCCTGACCCTCCGGTGCGGAGCGGTCCAAACAGAGATTAAGTGAATTTATCACAGACTCCGCCCGCCGCCCCGCCGGCCCGCGGAGAGCCCGTAAAGATCGGGGGTGGTGACGAGGGACCGGGGCGGGGAAAGGAGAGCTTTTACCAGACAGCCCCTCTCACAATCACCGAAGCCAGAGGGCCAATTTAGAGAGCTTCTTTCACACAGGGAGGATTACCCGGGGTCACTGGGAGCAAAGAAACCGTGTCCTTTGAAATAACGGGCTTAGCCGATCCTATTTGAATGGGAAAACTTTACCGCCTGTCTTTTATTTGGCTTTCGCTAAACGAGGTACGGCCTGCCGCCTCGTTAGTGACTTCCCCCAAACCCCACAACTGCTCTGGATATATATTATATATTTTTACAGGTTCCAGAGAACAGAAGAAAAAAAATTACATTTCCCTGGTATGTGACGTACATGTTTAAATTTAACAATTTGTTTTGAAAATGATTGCTATTAAACATACTTCATACTTCATACTTTCGTTACATTACATTACAGGCATTTGGCAGTCGTTCTTATCCAGAGCGACGTACAACAAAGTGTATAACCACAACCAGGAACAAGTGTGTTGAAAACCCTAGAGGGGAAGTACAGTACCAAGTGCAAGGAACAACCGCGCAGTTAACGTTCACACGACAGAACAGAGCAGAACGCAAAGTGAGTTCTCCAGCAGCCTTGTGAACCCTCAGCCGAGCTGGGCTACGACTGCCTGCAGCCTCGCTCGTTCTGCCGATGGGTTTTGGCGCAAAGCGAGCCTCTTTGAGTGAAAGGGAGGGGAGCCGGGGGCCTGGGGGCCTGGGGGCCTGGGGGCCTGGTGGGGACGGGGAGTTCACTGCACAGTGGGGAAAAAGAGAGATCCCAGTCCTGATCAATACATGACAAGAGTAAATCTCCTCTGAGCAGAAGGTTGGGGCAATCAAAGAGTTTGATGCAGATAGCTCGAATGAAGGGGGTTTAGCACATCTATACACGGAACACCGATGTATAACACTGGGTTATGTGAAAGTTCCTCCCCCCCCCCCCCCCCCCCCACAAAACTCTCTGAATGTGAAGCGGGGATTCGTCAGTGACAGTCTGTGCTGGAGTCAGTGTACTGTGCATGGGCTTGGGGGGGGCAGGGGTGGGGGTGGGGACGGGGGCGGGCTCCAGTTTAGAGGCAGCACTTGCCCATCGACCATCTGTAATATGTTCATTATTTCACTTGGTCTAAGATGAATTTTGATTGGCACGCAGTTCACAATTCCCACAATGCAGTTCTTTCCCAAACCCGAGGCGCGGCAGGATTTCTGTGAGCGTGTCCAGACAAGATCACGATAAAAAAACCACAACAACAACAACAAAAACAAAGCAATTATATATTAAAAAATCCTCTTAATGTTCCGGGAGCATCCCTGAACTGAGCATATTTTCAGCGGTCTGCGTTTCTTTGCGGAATTCCACCCAGAGGCCGCCCATCACCGAGGGTTCGCCTGCGATTGACGGGGGAAGAGGGCCAGCTGCCTCGTTAATGTCCCTCTGGCTCCGCCCCCTGCAGCACTCAGACTTGACGAGCAGGTGTCACAGGACCCCCAGAAGGATAGCGTGTGGCCCGGGCTACACTTTATCTGACACGTCCAGACGCCTGATTAGTGGAGCACCAGTGCTAGGCTGGGACCAACTAGTCTATTCCCACTTGCTGGACTGGAAGCGCTAGCCCAGCGCTAGCACAGCACTAGATACCGCCATGTCCTCAGCTGGCACGCCATCTTCTTAGAGGATTTCACCCTCACTGGTCTAATTCTGCTGAAAAAAATTAAAAGATTTAAGAGCTGAGAGGCAACAAACAATGTCAGAAAAGAGCTCCACAGCTAGACATTTACCACAGAAATTAGGGTCGGGAGTATGATTCTATATCGCCTGAAAACAACACATTAAGTTTGGATTCTGTGCTGAGAAATGAGAAGGGTGGGCAGCCCTCTTTTTCAGCTGCCACGCTACCATGATGCGGGCGCAACGCATCCTGGTCATGTGACAGGAAGATCCAGCTTCCTGCGGGCGCCCCCCAGGGGAGTCTGGGATTCCTGGTCCTCCAAACTGAGGCCACATCTGTTCTCTCTGGCATGACCTGCTGACGTGCCCACACACGAAAGCATGCGCTCAGAAATGAAATTTCCACTTTTAATATAACTTTAATTCATACGATGAGAGAAATGGTAAACTCGATTAGTGTAATCAAAATATGAACAAGACCTGCAGCTGTAGACAATTTTATTTTTAAAACTAAAATTCAGTGAATACTGTTTTGTGCCAAAAGTCATTGCAAGTGATTGCCATAAACCACGCAAGAAGCATGTTGGTTGTCGAGAGATGCGCCATTTTTGAGTCAGAAACCTGCCAAAAAACAATATTGCTTGCATGCTTCAACAGTACTGAGAACATTCAAGGTCTTTGTGTTACTTTTACAGTGAGTCTGTACTCTGGTGAGAAGCTTGTTAGCCCTGTCATGGATGAAAAGCGCCAAGAGGAAGTGATTACCATGGTGCTAATCATTAAGGGACTGTGTCCCCTCTCTCCCGTGCCAGTACCTCAGGGCCATCCAAGCAGGCTGTTCTCTCAATTCAGCTCCGGTACCCAAAGATGTCAGCTGAGGCACGAATCAGGGACAGAAATCTTTCTCCCCCATCTGTCTCTCTTAGATCACGTCCAGCCACTGCAAGCTATTCTCCCCCCCCCCCAAACATCTTTTCCTACAAGACACCCAATGCATATTTTCCAAATGAATTTGATAGGCGGCGAATGGTCCATCTCCACATTACTATGACAAACTCTTTTCTCTTGGCCCTGAATGGGTCTTTGTGGGCCCGGTCGTTACCCTGAATGGGCCTCGCTCTGGTTCCAGGGCCGGGACCAGCTGCCTCTTCAAGCTGATGTCTCTCTCCATGTGGTCGGCTGCGGGCGGAAAATGAAATCTTTGCGTGCTGGTGCCGTTCGTTAAGGCCGTGCGTTAAGGCCGCATACGTGCGCTGCAGCCTCCTGCGCGCTGAACGTCGTGAGCAAATCTTTCGGCTTTAATGCAGCTCCCCTGTACCTGCAGTTCAGTTACAAAAACGATTTGTTATTCAGGGCAAATATGGATTGCTAATTGAGTTTGGGTTATTAATGCTGACTTTCTGTGTAACTAACAAAAGGTGTGGTGCCTCTGCCATTTATGGTGGATCCCGCTGTGTTGCCTTGTCTCACTGTGAACTCTACCCGGCACTGTTACTACAACATAATCAGAACATAGGAAGTCTGTTTCTGTATAGTCATTGATCATTTGACCCTTTTTCTATGCTTCTCATTGAATAAAGGTTCTCCAGTTTGATAGGATTTAAATTGTACCTCGATTTATGACTGGCAATTCTGCGTAACTTAACTACGCGAGAACATTAACTGTACGCTTGTGCGGTTATCTGTTGTATCTGCTTCCCCTGTTTAAGGTGTGCTGTGCTGCTGCTGAGCCTCTTCCCGTCGTTTAAAGACACCCTCCTTTTTATTCACACTTTCCATATCATCTGTCAGGCAGCTTTGGATGTGAGCATCTGCTATGTGAAAAAAAAAAAAAAGTGTTTCAAATTTTTCAGAGAAACGGCAGTATTTACAATTATAACATCAACAACACGCAGCACCCCTCTACAATCCAGACTGAAAAAAACTGTGTTTCTGGGCCGGGTACCAAAACAAAAAAACCTTCATATTTGTTTACATTTTTGAGTCTTTGGATTCTGCCCTATTAAAAAAAAATAAAATAAAAAAAGATTGCATGTACCAGGTATTTTTAGGTCAATGCAGAAAAATGCACTTTAAAAAACTAAGGTTTTTTTTCCTGGGGCAGTATGTAGTTCACTGAAGCTCCTGCTCTGACGTTAACGTAAAATAAAATATCAGGGCGTGTATTCCACCCCATGATGCTGGAGTCATATAACCGTGCAGGAGACACCGCATAACCTATATGCAGATGCCAGATGCGGTAATGCTCACCATTACCGTGAAATAAATTATCATAAAGGGGAAAAATGCAATCGCTCTGTGAGAAGTTGCGTGTGTTTAACATGTACCGAGTGTCACTTCAGATATCCAGCCGCGGCAGCGAGCGCGATTAATATTCCTGCGCTCTCTCCAGTCGTGTTATTGGGGAATATTACCCGCCGTGCCTGCTGGAACGTCTTTTAAAAGGCAAACATGACTGCGCTCGGAAAAGCTCTCGGGCAAACGGCTCAGTTTAAACGGATCCCGCGCTAATGGAATGCCGTAGTAATTGGGAATATTGTTTTAGTTTTTATTGTCTATTTATGAAGTTTTGAGAGGGGGAGAGAGAGAGAGAGAACACACTGAATTTTAAACGCATGCACAAACATCAATATTAAAATAGACAAATGATGGTGCTAGAAGTGCCTTTTGTAAGTAAATGTGCACGTCTCTCCCTGGGCGGGTACGCCTGGAGCAAATATGATAAAGGAAGAGAGAGGCCGTCTGGACCGGAGTGACATTAAATTAAATGAGAAAGGGCCAGCCCCCGGGACCGGGCCCCAGGTAAGGCCATGGATTTTGCCATTAATGAGAGAAAGAGGCTATTGAACCTTGCGGAGCTGTGTGGACCGGCCTGTCCCTCCTGTTGACCCAGGACTGGCGTAGTGTAATATCCACCTTCCCTGCGCCCTTCATTCCGAAATGCTAATAACAATTAGATCCATAAATATAATTCTAAATGGCCTCGTGGCGGGGAATGTGCAACGTGAAATATTGATTATTACACGATTTAACCCCCCTGCCCAATACACACGCGCACACACACACACACACACACACACACACATGCACGCAGGTCCTCTGCTGCGTTGTGCTCAGCATTGCTCCGCACCCTTAAATTATGCTCACGAGCAGGTTTAGGACGCAGGCGCTGAAGGGAACGTGTGGATGTTCCTGTTCACTATCAGCAGAAAAATAAAAGTGATTCTAACGCGGATACGTGTGAATGACCAGGGGCCCGAGATCGCAGTGTTTCGCTCTGAAACGGAGCACAGCCACGTCTGCACTGTACTGATTGAGCACACCCTGCCGCTTTCTGAAATTCGCTGTACTAGAAGCCAGCCTTACCAATAGTGTATGTATGTGCCGAATAGGTTTTTCTCCCTTTAATTTCATAAATTTCATAATTTCTCATGCCTCATATCGGTCTTGTGTGTGTGTGTGTGTGTGTGTGTGTTTGCGTGAATATGTATATAAATATGTGCAAGAAAAAAAAATCATGTACAAAAAGACTCATTTTACTCATATAAATATAAGCATTTTTATTCATGCTGAATGCCCATAAAATCATCACGAAACACTTCTCATTTTGAAAGATGGAAATATGAATCCTCATAAGCAGAGAGGAGTAAATGTGACTCCAGTAGTGCAGAGGGTCTTTGTTTCCGTTGGACTGCAGTGAACGTTCCGGAATGCAGCTGATGTTCTGAACACGGTGCTCAGCCGCGCTGATCCACGGAGAATAACCTGAACGCACGAGCTGAACATTATGGCTGGACTGTCAACACCATTGTGTGACTCCTCGCTGCCAACGTCTCTCCCTGAACTTCCCTCAGCAAAAACCAGATCAATAAAAAAAACCTACACAATTCCAGTACATACTGAACTGCACCTGGAATATATCTAGTGTCTAAATTAAACAACAGACAGAGAGAGAGAGAGAGAGAGAGAGAGAGAGAGAGGCATCACCACACGATGGCATCACATACAACAGATAACGGATAACTGGCCTTACTTGCCATGCAGAAATACAGTAAATTGGTTCATTTTATCCTTTGAATTTGTTCCATGTCTTTATTTTGAAACAGTTATTTAAAAAAAAAAAAATCATCACCTATAATTAATGATGACATGATAAAATTGTAAGTTGTGTGCATTTTCTGTTTTAACATGATCAATACCGCAGTATATTTACAATAATACACAAGCCTGCTATGATGTGTACTGGCTCACATAAAATAATAATTATAATAAAAATAAATAACTGTTGATATGATCTCAGGAATCAGGCAGATTATTGCAGAACAAGAACACCAAAAATGTTGCATTAAAAACAGTTAAAATGCAAAAATGTGTAATAATAGATTAATGGTATATGCAGGTTAGAAGGTTAAAAAAATAAGTCCCTGACAGTAAAAATACACAGACTGTAACTTTGTTATTTGTTCATTAAAATTGATTACCTTCTTAAACACAGTCCCCTGCTGAGCCATTTTCACTCCTCCTTAATGACTACTCCTGGAACCGTCAACTGTTTAAGGGAGTTGTCCTGCCATATATGACAGTAAAGATGTTCCTCTGTTCATACTGTGCCCATCTTAAATGCAAATCCCATGTGGCCAGCGTATTAGAGAGCGGTGGTACTCTGGCTCTATACAAGCACACAGTGACCAGGGCAACAGTGGGGGGGGGGGGGGGGGCGGGTTTGGGGGCGACTGAATCGCAGGTCATTTTAAAGTGCTGCTCATTCCTCTGTACTGGGCTCTGCGCAGGTCCACAGTGGTCCATGAAATCGTGGAGGATAAGAACCTGTCCTCAGTGTGCTTGTAATGTTTTTGCTTATTTATTTGATTAACAGGCTTGTCAATTTCAGTCAGGGCCTCCCTCCGTCAACTGATTGCGTTTAATTGCGTATGAGGGGACAGTTCAGTTTCTGGGGTTTTATGATATAATTTCAGTTTTTAGTGCATGCTTTCGATTGGCCCAGACGGTTTCCGTGGGCGATGAAGGATATTTCAGCTATTTAGTGAAGTTTCTGATAATCTGCCAGCTTTAAGTTGGCAGGTATCTGGTATGCTGGGGTTTGTGGTCTCTCTGCATTAGTAAGATTTAGGCCCCGGTCCATTTCCCATTCGCCCTTATTATTACAGATAAACGCTACTGTTGCACTTTTTCAGTGCAAGCATGCTTTTAAAAAGAGGTTTTTTTTGATAGAATAACATGTCAAACTGCATTTATTTAGAGAGAAAAACATTCTGTGTGCATTTAAATACATGTAAATAAATGCTGTCTGCGCCCAGGCCACAGTCACTGTTAAAAATCATTCTATTGCTTTTTCCTTCTCTCCTAATTGTTTCCTATAGACCCCACAAACATTTGATGGTTTGCTTGGTTCAATGAGTCTCTGTCGGCTCTCCTGACAGTCTGTTTATTATGCCAGAGTCTGTCTTTTCTCTTATGGAGGCCTGCAGAGGTGGTTCTGAACAATGCAAATGAATGGAAAAAACACAAGATGGATTAATTAACTTAATTAACTACGGAAGGTAAAAAAACTAAATTCCTCTTTGGGACATTACTTTGACGTAAACAGAAGTAAAGCAGAAGAGATTGATTTTTTTCCCCACAAACGTTTTTAAATACCATCGCCTGCATTACTGGCTTGGCCAAAATTAGTAACCGGTATTAATTGATTTACTAGATAATCACACAAAACAACCAAAGGACAGTTATACTTTATTTTTTTTAACAGCCTGTATCTTTTGCACGTTAACTGCTCGCATATACTGTATAAACATTATTTTACATCACGAAGTTCTTATATTGAGGCTGTTTATTCCTTTATTTTAAGTGGTATCCTGACCACAACAGTATATATATAAGGAATTACAATGCCTGTAAATGCATGGCAATTTTCCGGTCTCAGCTGTAATTAAAACCTTTTCACAGGCATTCCCGGTAAATAATATTATAAGGCACATTTCACGGAGGAATCCCGAAAAAAAACATGATTGGCAGACGTCCATTTTTAAAATCCTGAGGTGCATTGTGGGAACGATGTAGATGCTGTGAGAGAGGCAGAAGATTGATTTAATTTTTTAACTGTCAGGGGTTGTTAAATAATTGTCTTCTAATGACAAAAAGTCAGATCGCTGAAAATTCATTAGCGGCGTCTCTCATTTACTCTGAACGGCTGCAGTAATTGTGCCGTCTTTTCTGACATTACAATACACAACGGGACGGAGCGGATTTATCTGCGCTGGCTCCATGAACCCGCGGAAAAGCGCCGTAACTACGCCCCACACACGGTATCTGCTTTGAATAAACTGCCTCCAGATACGTGTTTATCGTTCTCTGCTTTGTGCTTCGCTGTTTTATGCTTTTGCTTAACGGTCCGCGCGCTTAACACGTCGAGTACACTGATCCGATGCGTTCTGCCATTGAGCCAAAATGAAGTAATTATACCGCGTATCTGCTTCCTCGTGCTGCTGGAGTGAGTGTCATAGTTCAACACAAAGCAAATCATGAAGAGCATCCCCACAGAGGTGCCGAAGCACACACACTCCAGTTCACCGACTACCCAACACACTCCAAACCACACAGCACATTACAGGACAACTGTGGCCTGTTTCAAGACACTCCCTCTCAGTCTCTGTCTCTCTGTCAATTTCAAGTGCTCTCTGTCTGTCTCTCTCTCATGCCAACTTGTGACCTGTTAGTGCAGGTGAGCAGTTAGAGGAAATTTGTGCAGCACCCTGAGGACACCTGGCTACCTTATAGCCCAACTACCCTCATGGGGTATGCATGTTGCTTCAGACTTTTGATGTCGAGCATTTATTTGATGGTTGCACTTAAATCTCAATCCCATGTCAGACACCCATAAATGCTATGACACCCTTTTCTGCACGCTTTCTATAAACAATCATCACACATACCAGAAAAAAAAATACATATTTAAAACCCCTCCCCTGTAACCCATCCTCTGTTCCTGCCCAGGCAGGTGATATCGAGTCTTTCAGTGTTACAGATGCAGGCACTCCTTTATCCACCTGTCAATCAAACTCCTAACAGTAGGTATGGACTTGGTGGAACCGTGTGCAATACACTGTATAAACGAAGCTAATGTGATTTGATGAAGGGGAGCGCTCTGTTTCTTTATGCATCTGTCACTGGTGATATGCATTGTATTTATGCAGTAGCGTTGTATTCAAGCCAAAGGCCCCTTGGGGACTATGAAGTAAATCTTTAAATTGCAAGATATAGCGTTAAAGTGTGTGCTATGAGCCTGTTTGTCCGCTAAGTCACCCGAGAGCTCTCGGTATTAATACACGAGAGCAGATATCTGATGGTTCTATGCTAAAGGAATTTTAACTCTCCCAGTATTAGACTAAAAATCTCTGTCTTTAGTTGTGAAATAATTGTGACTCCAGTTCCATTTAAATCTCTGTCCTTAGTGTTCATCAGGGAGATGTGATGAGCAAGGCAACATGAACTAATCTCAGCCCAGTGTCTAAACCTGAAGTGATGTCATTGAACTCGTTTCCTTTTAAATAGTGCTTTACATTAATAAGGAGACTTTTTAAAGAAACGTTGTGATTAAAGGGGAAATATGGAAACGGGTGTTTCGAAAGGTCGGTTTGATCTCTGAACGTGTCACTTATTGCGTTTGAGTTCGGTGCTCAGGCTGCCCAGCTAATATGGCGTACCTGCTCACAGAGCTGCTACATGCCACAGGAATCTGGATAATCTGGGCCAGGTGAACAAACTGCTTACATGATAATGTGACTTGTACAAAATGTTCAGCAGCATGTTCTGTGACAAGCGTGCCTACACCTTAATCTTCCCTGAGCCCGGTTAATCTCAGCTGTCTAAAACCTGCACGTGTGGGACAGGTAAAGGGCTCACACCTGAGAATCATCGTAATGCCTGTCCCACTGTTCCAAACCCGGGCTGACGTTTAAGTAAGGCATGTAGAGCGGCTAATCCCCCTTCGTTAATAATGTGGAGAGGATCCTGTTCTGCTAATAGCCGTAGCCGTAGCCTGTCGGCAAAAAAATGTCACTTTTCACAGATGTACGTGAAAATTAGAGCGCATTTCAGCTTCCTGCATCCCCACAGGTGTGCAAATGGAGACACTTGTGCGGGACAGAGTCTCTCTCAATCACACCTGAAACCTCGAAAGTCTTCCCACGTTTTGCCATTAAGAGTTCTAATGTCAACACGCGACACACGAGGGAACGGCATGCTATTTATATTAAAAGGTGGCAATAAAAAATTACAGCAAATAGTATGTGTTAATTTACAGATGTGTTCATACACAGACGCACGCATGCACATGCCTGTGTACACACATACATGCACACAAACATACATACATACATACATACACACACACATACAAGCACACAGATGTTTTTTTGTTGCACTAAACCTATACCTTTGGCATACATTACCATTGGTCCCTCCATTGGAATGCCGTAAACAGGAAGCTGTTCTGTCCAGCCCTCCCCTGCTGGGGAAACGAGGCGAGCGCAAGCAAGTCCTCCGCTACCTTTCAGAGAGGGTAACCAGGATGCCAGTGTGCCATTTTGTGTGGGACATTGCTGCCTCTGATTCCAGCAGAAACACTAAGCAAAAAGCAGAAACTGTTAATTCCCCTCCGACTCCACGAGAAGCTGACTTCCTCTTCCTTCCAAAAATATTAATCAGGTGACAAAACCTTTTTAAAAAAAATGCAAACAAACAATTTAAGCGTATGTAAACAAAACCTTGCCTAAACATCACATAGAGACTTAAATCTTATTAAGCTATTTGTAAATTATGGTAATTACGGCAGTGTGTTACTAGGGAGGTCCCCTGAGTCGTTATTAACAAACTTTCTGACAAACCAAGCCTGAGAGACTGGTCTCTAGTTAGTCTTTTTGGACGGTAAACTCATACTTTAATGGGCTGCTTCACATCATTATGATGCTGTGAAGTGCCGTCTTTAGTGTAAACATCCGTCCTAATGCCACATCTCAAGACTAATAAGAGATTAAGAAGGATGTTTAGGGAGGATGTTATAATTATATATGCCCAATCCGATGACACTGGAGAAAAGCCACTGTCCTTTAGTTGCACTATGGAGCCACTTTGCTAATAGGTTGTGTACTAGATACATTTTTATCTGTTGGTATCATTCCATTTGTACTGTATTATTCCATTATGTATTTGCCCTGGTTATTGAGTTTGCTTTGCCATGTACTATTTAATTCCTTATTGCATGCTGTTATTGTTCCGCCACAATGTTATATGCCATGCTATAATTTAAACAATATTATATGACTGGCATGCTTCACCACATTATTGAAGTGTTCTCATTTTTATTATTATTTTATTTTTCACAGTCTGGTTGCCTTATCGATGTGCATAACGTACTATCGCGCTGGTTTTTGTGTTGGGCCGTGCAGAGCCCTCTGTGTCAGCCGGGGCAGGGCGGGCCGGGGTACTGTGCAGCCGGACTGACGCACCGGTCGATGGGGCGGGAGAGAAGGCAGCTGTCCTCTCTGGGGACTCCCCGCTCCACAGGTCCTGCGGTCCCGGGTTCTTCTGCAGGCCTGTCCAGCCCGCTAACCCCCCTGCGGTTCACCCTTGAAACATGATCTGGATGACATTTCGCAAACTCCTGGATGAATGCTAGCCGGGTCACGCGCGGATCAATAAGGGGGGGTGGGGGGGGGGGCTCATCAGCCGCGGCGGAGCGCGGGAGGGGCTGTGCTCGGGGGGGATCTGGCATGCGGGGCGGAGGCTGCATGTGCACGCAGCACCTAGCCCTTTACCCCGCTTCCTGTGGGGTGGCGAGGCTCCGGGGCTGTCCGCACTCAGCGCGAGGATGGAGGGTCACTCAGTTCAGCATCACGCGTCATAACAATACTAAAAAAAAATATCTGGACCGCTCACGTAAATGCCAAACGTTCAGGTTTTGAAAGGAGGGGTTAAATAGGGTCTTCCCCCCGTTTGGGGGGGGGGGGGACGCGCACTTGCTAGCATGCAACTTGTTGCCTACATTTACATTCACCAGCTGCATCGGTATACTGCGTATGTATGGCACTTAAATGTCATAAGCAATCACTGTGGGTGTTTCAGTGTGCAATAAGATTACTATCCCTATTACTCTTGCGCTGCATTGTTTAGTGCCATGCGAACACAATGATGTAAGCCTTTTACTGTGCATTAAGAGGCTCCACGTGCACATCAGTATGATGTACGCACTTCGCTCCTAAGGATAACTGCTATGCACCGTGTGTGCTAGCTAAACAATAGCCGCTTATATTTCAGTCCTATATTTCAGGTTGATACTCACTGTCAGTGTGATCTCTGCTCCTGTTGCTTCTGGGAAATGCAGTTTATCTGCATTATCTTGTCATGATGTGCTTTTAAGTCTGTATTCTGTATTGAAAGCCAACCAAAAAAAGTATAAAAAGTAATGTATTAATAAAAGTAAATATAATAATAATATATGATTCCTCTGGTAACTGTGCTAATAATGTCACTTGTCACATGCAGCAGTGAAAAGGAGTATAGCTGTGTATAGCTATGAATGCTGCTTGCTGATGTAGACTGTGTGTGTGTGTGTGTGTGAGCAAGCTGTACTGTGCTGTTATCGTCTCTCTGGTCTGTGCTATTACTTCAGACTACTGCCGAACTACTGCCGTTTGCCTCCTAATGGGGAGGAAAATATCAGCCCCGCTGAGTAAACCAGGGGTTAACTTGTCTTCCTCCGTCCTGCTTTTCATTTTTTAGTGAACCTGTGCAGTACAATATTGTATTTAATACAAATGTTAGTGGTCTTGTTACCTTGTTAAACCAATATGTTATCGCACTTTAATTTTCATTACAGGTAGGCAGTTTATTTACATTCTACTTTTTTTTTTTTTTTACAATTGCCCTTTTTTTTGCTTAACATATTTTAAAGGGGAAATGGACAAAGAATTTTAGGTCACTGCAGATGAATCTGAGTTGTACATCAGATTCCACCCTGCAGAATTGCTTCCACCGCACTGGCTATTCGGACTTTGGTTCTTCGACTCGAATAGCAGGATGTGTTTGCTGTAGGTGTCGTGCCGGAGAACGGTGTCCTTGTGGGGACGTGCAGTGTTCTCATGTAAATATCAGGCCCTGGGTTTGTTCGGCTGGGTGTGTTGTCATTTGGCCAGGGCCCTGAGACCTGGAGAGCGTATAGATTTTCTGATCCAGGACAGGAAATGCCCACTTAAAGCGCTCCTGAGGCTCGGAAAACACCAAGAGAAAGCACTCTCTGCTCACCCCAGCTGGGAAACGTGTTGTGTTGTCAGGGGCCAGGCTGTTGTCAGAGCCAAATTAGGTATCCTTCTCTATTATTTATGAGCAAGTCATTTAGATGTACTCAATTCTAACCTATCGGTGACCTCCTCAGATCGGGTTCAGGGTATTACTGAAGACACGGGCAGGCTGATTGGCTGTCCTGGCCACAGGCTGGCCACTGCAGTTCGACTTCTCCGTACTGACAGGGCCTGGAGTCCGGTGTGTGGGTGCACGGTCTGACTGGCTAATAATTTCCCCAAGCGATGCGATGGATTCGGGGGCAGAAGTCGCCGCAGTGTCAGCTATCTGCAGGCTAGAGAAATCACAGCCCCAGCTGAGAGAAAGAGTCACTAGCAGAAGACTCATAACATCACAGGTCCATCGCAGGTCCAGCTCAGAACAGGAGCGACTGAAGTTCAGCTGACCCTAAACACAGAGAGGAACGGCTCGCACGTCTTCACGCTGGATGTATTCTGTTTTTTCCCCCCCAAGAGATTGTTATGAGATTCTGGACAATATTGCAGAAATAATAAAAAAAAAACATATTTGAAATAGTTTTTATAACTTGTATCGAGAACTACTGCCTTATATTCTTTGGCTGTTATACTCATAAGGAACCTAGCCCTTTGGCTGGCTCACACCAGAAAACATTGCATTCAATATCAACATTATGTGCAAGATCTACGAAGGGGGAGGTATTAAATAGCTGCTGAATCCTGTTAACGGTTAATATTTACAAAACATTATGCTGGGGAAAATGTGCGGCTCAGAACTCCTTAAAGTATTCTGGACCAAATGATTTTACCCATCGCTCAATTTACGTTAGTTCAATGGCTCCGTATAAAACATACATGAACTAATTACTGTGGATAGGTCTTAATTTAATGGATGTTAAACAGCTTGTAGACATCTGGTAGAAAGCTGAAAAGGGTCATTCAGAATTTATCTAACTTAATTAAGGGGAGTGACTTAGTGAGCTTGTCTGGGAATCCTTCGCCGTCAGTGGTGAATATGCAGAAATTAAATCCACCTGCCAAACTGTCAATTTCAAGCCCGGTGGCTGTGTGAAAACGGCATCACTGGAAGAAATCAGGCATCGCCTCGTTCTGAGCTTCCTGGCACCAGTTCAGCTGCTCATGCAGCGGTGGCTAATTCTGCATGCAAATTTCAGTCAATAAGCTTCGAGCAAGACATCCCAGGACATTTCTGAGGATCTGACAGTTGTTCCCCCCCCCCCCCCCCCCCACCCCCTACTCTTGAATACCAAATAGACGGGAGTTGATATTCAGTCACCCATTTGCTTGCACATTGCATATGCACGCCATCCACCCCCCCCCCACCCCTTGCCACAAAAATATAATGAGACGAGCTCCCCAGCCCTGCTGGCGTTCCCCCCGCCGTCCTGAGAGGGGTTCTCTCGAGCTGCTCATCGCGCTGATGGCTTGATTGAGGGGGGCTCCGTGGCACCAGAACCCCGCCCCTCTCTGCTTGTATTTTATTTTTTTTGCCCTGTCGTTTGCCCCCCTTCCCCCCCCCCACTCCGGTTCCAGTTTCCGGCGTCGATCCCCCCACTCCAGTTCCAGTTCCAGTTTCCAGCATCCATTCTGCTCCATTACATTACATTACAGGCATTACATACATAGCATTTGTATCCATTCATACAGTAGGATATATATACTGAAGCTATTTGGGTTAAGTACCTTGTTCAAGGGTACAACGGCAGTGTCCTTCCTGGAATCGAACCTGCAACCTTTAGGTTACACGACCGGTTCCTTTCCCATTTCCCATACTGCCCTGCTGCCCTCTCCGGAGTCTCCAGCCTTGATGAGCTGCCTCCCTTTCCACAAGGCCCCCGTCTTCAGAGGCCTAAAGTCCCTCCTAGATTAGGCCAAAGATGGTGGAGCAATATGAAAAAGATACCCATGTTATAATACAAGCCAATGAAGTGACAGTGACAACAAGCTTTAGTATTTGATGAATATTCATGTGAATATTCAAGTACAATGCAGTAATTAAGTGAAACTATGATCCTGAGAGCTAGCTGGAAAGCGACCTTGTTAGTCTGTTGGTCATGCAAGAAAGACAATGAGACGGCATGAGTAAATTAATTTTTATAAGCTATTCAATCCGGCTAGTTAACTTTCCAAACAGTTTTCAAACCCACATTGCTGCGAAAGGATGCACCTTGTAGGCTGAGGAAGCAATATATAAATCTTTATATAGTAGTAAGAGGATGCTACCATGGCATCATTACCACAGTCTACGCAAATACGTATTTATGTCATCAATGGACATTACACAATTGGTGTCTTATATAGTCTTCTTACGGAGCTTTTTTTTCTCAGTTTCCTCCATGCAGTAAGTATCTGGCTATGTTAAAACCCATTCGCGCTCACGACGAGCTCTTATGGAGCCCCGCGTCCATAGGAAAGGCACACCGTCCCCACCTTTAGCACCGCGCCTGCCGGTTCTGTGCGCGTGCACGGAGGTTGAATAAAGAAATAATACGAAGCATTATTCATTTATCCCTAAGCTCGGCTAAATTGTTCCGGCTAATCCATTTTTATGAAGCATATCATGCGAGGCTGCCGCCATTTGACTTGCGAACACGCTCCCCGTCACCCCATTATCAAACACAAAGGAGGACTATTTCGCCTCTTTGTTAGATCTTTGTCAAGACAGTTAAAGAGACGAGTACATGCCTGCTGGGTGTATGCCCCCCGGCAATGTCTCCCTCTAATTCAGCCCTCTCTGCCCTCTAGTGTGCATGTTACCTTTCAAACAAAATTATTCTTCCTATTCGGCTGCCTGACGATAGACCGCGGCGAAGTGTGTCACATCCAACGCACTTTGAGGCCCGGCATTTTCATTTCATTTTTTTTTCAATTACTCACTCGTTCTAAGAATAAATTAGCACCAGCCGCATCTCCTCGTGCGAGGCATTATATTTATCACAGCACGTGTCATTCAGCCATACAGATGATGACAGCCTCTGTTGCACGGCCATATGGCATTCGTTAGAGAACATGCGACGGAATCATCTGCTATAAATCACTCCTGAACCATTTCATTCGCAGTTCAAAAATACACCGCGGTTCCTCTCGCGCATGTCACCGCGTAAAAGAGTAAAACTACAGCCGACTTTGATCTGGACAAACATCTGTCGCGGAGGGCATGCGTACCCAAATCGTTTGAGTCAGTTCGTGCCTCGTGCGGTGTAGTGTGCTAATCGGTTAATTAATCCTTGGTTATTAACTTATCAATCAAATTAAATCAAAATCTTGCAACGGATAAAACATTCCTGGGAAGGAAAATGTGAATAAATGGAATGAAAACACACAAATTCAAAACAAAATCATTTTTAAAATTCTTCTAATTCGGGTCCTAGTGCATGTATATGAAGTATATGAACACAATGATTAAAAAAAAAGGATTTCTCGAAAAATCTCAACTGACGCAATGCTTTGAAAATCTTACCTGTGCCTATAGGTGTCTCTACCACATGCTTTTCAAATGTGATAGTTTTGGTATTTTGGGGTTTAGTTAGCCATACTGGCTAAGGATACCTGGGTAAGATACAGGAAGAGCTTTTATTGGCTATCTATGTACACCTCTTTTACAATGTCCAGCATGGAGGTTTCACCTGTTTCGCAGACTTCACAAGAGGCCTGCCAGCCTGTCTTCAGTCATGGAGGACTTTAAGCCTTCTTCCTGTTAATATAAAGTCTCTCAGGAACATTTAACTTCAGTTGTTGTCAGTATTTTTTTATTGGTAATAATGGAACATAGGTCGTGTCACCACACAGATGGTAATTAGTAAGATATTCCATTCCACCTAGTATGTGGAGAAATAAGCATTGTAAATTAAGCTGCAACATTGAGAAAAGATGAGAGAAATATTGCATAAAATATAAATACTGAAATAAAAACTCATATTTTATTCCCACAATTTGAAGTTGTTTGAAACACAGTGAAATAAATGAATTGAAAATACAAATATAAATATATATCCACTTACACAGTCCTGTCACTTATGTTTAGAATGTATGCGTCCCAGATTTAAATCAGCAAACAAATCGATAAAATTAGCAATGTTTACCACTGAGCAACTGGGCGATCAATTAAGTTTATGCTTTTTATTTATGAGGGACAACCGGTCAGCTTGCTGAGTGTGCATTTGAGCACCTTATTATTTTTCAGGTCCCCTGTTTTTTTTTATTTTTATGGAACTTCAAATGAGGCCGGGGGAAAAGTGGAATTCCAAAACAAGTGAAAAGCTGAAGATTGAAAGGGAGACGCACACGGGCACATTTGCCAAATCAGCGGTTCTGCCCCTCCAGAGGGCTGGAATGAAGGAAACTCGGGGTCCCAGATGAAAACAAGGCCTCTGGCTGGCCTGTTCTGTGGCACACCGCTCGGCTGGTCGATCTCCAGGGGGTTTAAAATATATTTTTGAAAGCGTGTTCTCGTATTTAATCGCCAACGGACAAATATCAGTGAATATTTTCTCGCTATGCTGAAGACAGAGAGCAGGCTTTTGCTCTCCTGAATGTGTGAGACTGTAATGTAGTATGTTATGCAGGATCTAATTTGTTGAAAGAGCAGATAGTGTAATATTTATGTACCACCTTCCCAGGTCAGCTGACCTTTTGCAAACAGACAAGAAGAGCACAGCGAAGGCAAGCTCTGAAAGTTAACACTCTTATTTTTTTTGCATTTGCAAAGGCTAAGAAGTTTGTTACATTACATCCACACCCTCATTTGTCTTCTCAACGTGTCACATCCAATTATATGTCATATGCACATCATGTGAACGCAGCCTACATACCAAATACTTCAGCTGGAAGAAGCAATTAGGCATTCTTCTGCAGCCTGGGATTTGGTACCTTGACGCTGCCTGGATAATGTGGTGGATCCCTGGCCATTTGTACTGTAGGAACCCCCCATACACTGAGCCATATGCATCAATATGCCATATATACCTGCAGACATACAGAGACAGGGCGGACATGCGAATCCCTTTGCGTTTCACCCACTGTTTATTTAGATGCTCTATCAGACATGCTACAAACTTTTCCCCTTTCTTCGGATCAAATATGTATATATATATGAGTCAATTCAGGTCCTGTACAAGTAAATATGATTTTTTTTATGGGTTGTATTTTGTTTGTAGTCAGATTCAGTGGTCTATGGGCTGGATAATGAGGCAGAGTCTTTTCAGCTGCATGGTCCAGCCCAAATCAGAGTTTACTCGCTGTCGTCAGTGAGTGTCAGCAGTGCGTCACATTGGCATTAATGACAGTAGTGTGTAATATGCCACTGCGTTGTTTCATACAGAGCGTTAGTGGGACACCACCCAACCAACCCCAGGCCCGACGCCCCGAGTCTCGCTCTTCTGAGATCACATGATCATTAGATGAGACGTCTGTGGACATTTGGTCCCGTTTCATTGGAGAGATGTGTCTGCTCGTCCCACAACATTTATCGTGAAGAATTGATTCATCACATTCACACACACTGGCAATGCTGTTAAACATCACGTCTCAAAAATCCCCAACGCCGGGATTTGGATTTCTTACCGGAAATATTTACCCAAAGCGATTTTTAAAACCACGCCAACATAAATCTCTGCCACTGCACATAGTTCAGCCCTATGTAGTTCCTGATGCACTCAAACTGGCACTGTTCACGGAACCCATTTAACGCGCAAACAGTGACGTACAGACACAGCAGACGCCTGGTTGTGCAGAGAGCTCTGGAGCTGGCTTCCACCTAATTAAACACAGCTCCTGTTTCTGCTGGGAATCAAAGCGTTGACAAGACTCTATCCCGAAACCAGGCTAGCGCGCTACGCTACGCGCCGAACGAGAGAGAGAGAGAGAGAGAGAGAGAGAGAGAGAGAGAGAGCAACTGACAAGTATCGAAAATGCACCCAATTACCAAACTGCAATTATTTTTTTTTATTCATGTTAATGGCTAATTACAGGGGGAAAAGAAGGCCACACTCAAGCATGCACTTTCAAGTTATTATTAGGACCCCAAAGAAGTGTGCTGAGGATAGTCGGGCTCCACTGAGGGTTTTCCACCTGAAATACACAACAGGCCCTGTTTCTGTGCCATTCGCTCCACGTTACTGCAGCCGGGTTGTGAAGTTCCGATATAAAATATGTCAACGTGCTGAACAATAGAGACTTTATCAGCCTCGTTTAAAGGCTAAGAACACATCTGAGGTTGAATGTGCTTTTTTCCCTGATGATCTGATGCATTTCATATATTTCACTCATAGAAGGAATGAGACCAGAGGACTTTTGGAGACGCACACATTTCCTTCCGTGTTTACAATAGGGACGGGCTGTGCCTGGTGAGCAAGTTGTCCTAATTACTACAGTCTTGTGTTGGGAGAAGCTCTGCAGGGAGAGAAACTGAAGATGAAAACATGTCCCTTTGCTATAGAATTTCCGCTGCATAATTACACAGTCAATGTGTTATGTACCATTGATTAAATAACTGAGAAAATAGTTTGTAATTCAACAATCCCCCGGGGAACATCTGGGCTAAATATGATGATAGCAACAAGATCAATTCTGTCTTCCATTTTAATGCATTTCACTGATATTCTGTGTGTGTGTGTGTGTGTGTGTGTGTGTGTGTGTGTGTGTGTGTGTGCTTGCATGCATATGTGCATGCATGTGCACTTGCATGTGTGTGATCTGTATGTGTGTCTTTCCGTTATTACCTCATATTATTTCCATATTCAGTTGTGCAAAATGTTTGAAAAGGCATATTGACGCTAATTTTTTATAATAACATTTTTTTTAAATTTAATTTTACACTCAAACCTTCAGCTGTGCAGACAGGTTCTGGTGAAATATATAAATAAGAATTGCACGTGCGGTTTTACACATTCTGCTGTTGATGTTTGTTTTTTGGATGTGGTGCACAGAAAATCCCCTGCTGTACTCGAGAAATCACTGCTTTTTCTCACACTGGCAAAAAGGCTTTAAGGTTGTAATGAAATCTGATACACAGTGCTACATTTAACAGACAACAGATAACAGACAAATGGAGAGAAAAAAAATCTATTTGATTGAATTATATTAAAACTTGAAATGCTAAATCATCCCCGTCTGAAATATTGTACACAGCATTCACATGTAGTACAAATATACGTTTAAAAAAAACAATTTGGTTAATATGGAAAATGAATTTACAGTATTTTAAAGAGGTGAGAGGAGTATCATTGCAAACATTTAAAAATTAAGTCCAGAACATAAAATACTGGACATGAGTATACTCTAAGACATGAGTATAATGGCTAAATCAGCAGGACTAATAGACACTGTGCTATAATGCTGAAATGCTCCAGCACAGGAAATGATCCAGCCACGGGACTGCAGGAACCAAATCAGCTAGCAGCGCTCTAGGATTCTGTAAACGCAACGAGATGGAATTCCAACAGTCCCGCTAACACGAGCTGTGCCCTCCCCACAGTACCTCTTAAACAAGGTCGCTTTAGTACCCCAACCCCACTCCAAAAAGGCGTCTGGCGCCTCCCGTTCGCTAGCTTTGGTAAAAGCGCTCGGAGATGCCGTCGGGGCCTGCTGTGTAAAAAAGCAGTCGCTTCCCTCGTGTAAACGTCTAGACGTCAACAAAGAAAGCAGAAGGGTTTTTTTCTTTCTTTTTTTTTGGGCGAAGGGATTATTGATGTGGTAGCATCAGTGCCGCAGAAAGCCAGGTCAGCCACGAAGGACAGGAGTCTGTCAGAACAGAGAGACACATGGCGGGGGGGCGGGGGGGGGGGGATTTCTCTTAACGCCTCCTCTCTTGTCTCAATCCCCCCTCTCCCCCCCAGGAGACCCATACTGTACTTCTACAGGAAGTAAACACAGCAAATCTCCAGTGTAGGCATTCAAATACCCGACATAATTATGACAGCGCCGAAGACACTGAATTAAACAACTCGGCTCATGTATCTTTAAATACACACTCCCAGGCTGCCGAAGGTCTACAACATAAGAGAAACCGAGCCTCTCAAGTCACAGCACATTATGCGAGTTAATGGCTGGATTGCATTTTACTTGGTATGTGTTTCCCTGTTAGTTTTAAAAACATGCAAAGACCCATCACAGTCTTTTGTTTAGATTTTATTTAATTTAATTCTTTTTTTGCATTTGAAGTTTTCATTTAACCACAAAGAAGATGCATACTACTTTCATTCATACATTCATACAGTTGAATGTAATGTATGTAATTTCCAAACAGGAGTGCTAGGGCTTCTGATAGCACATGTCTGTTCTGATTGGAGGTTCAGTCCTGATTATCAGCCCACCAAACCCTCACACCACTGATTGGTTAAAATTAAAATCCCATGTTCGTTACGCAATAAATATGGAATACAAATGATCAATACCAAGTCCCCCCATAGTGGACAGTATAAGAACTCTAGTGGACAGTATAAGAATAAAAAGTAGTACTCAGCATATATTTGAAATAAAAATTGAATTCACAAAATATTAGAAATACAGAAGAGCTGGGTGGGGGGAAAAACCCAACACAAGCTTGGAGAGAACAAGTACCATCAAACGATTATGAACTTCAGAAGTTACTGGCACGATATATATGAAATACCTGTCAATGATTAAGATTTAAAAATCTATATATTCTACAGGGTTGACATTTGACACTATATTTGGATTTAAACTGTTTCTAGGAGCAGAAAACACAGTGGTAATCCATCCAGTCCCACTCATTGTAACACATGTGGGATATATTTACTCTGTTTTAATGGGGAGCTAATCTTGGATACCAAAAGCCTCACAGATACGTGACTCTGGAGCCGCTGGGATGTCAGGGCACGTCTTGTTTTCGCCGACGGCACTTTCACGCCAGTTTTTCAGATTTCCCTCTCACTCTTCACAAAAGCGAAAGCTGGGGAAACAGAGAGGGGAAAAAACACTTGTCCTTCTGGCACTTCTCGGGAAAGGAAAGGAAAGAAAAAAAAAAGGGAGTGAAGACAGAGAAGAGACGTTTGGCTCACGGGGGAATTCCCTCGCGCTTCGCATCAGAGAGGTTTCAACCGTCGGGGAGCCAGTGCGGCGCATTGCGCTCTGCAGCCAGAGACAAACTGCTGACGCTCGCGCTCACGCTTCTGCTCTGCGGCTCGGGGCATCTCGCGCTGACGGAGTCGCTAAGCTACTGCCGCCGCGCCGCAGCCCCGCTCTTAAAAGAATACCAGATTAAGTTATTTAACCGCGCGGCAAATGAACCTTCAAAAGAGGCGCGCGCCCAGTGGGGGAAAAAAGCAACGAGGGTTTAGCATTGCGCGGCCCTGCAACGCTACATCATTCATTCCTGTGCCATTTATCTGGCTGGCTGAGGAAAAGAGAGATTAGCCTAAACACGCGTTCACACACACGTATGCACGTCACAGCGTACGCGTGTGTGAACGCCTGCGCTCTCTGACCCTTTCAAGGGTTCCAAGGCCCCAACAGCGAATGCAACAAACTCTTCTTTGGGGGTGAAGTAGGGGGTAATGTTCTTTTCCATAAAATAGTCAGCCACAATATAATTTGAAAGCTTCTTACAGAGCAACAAGCCCAACACAGACTTCTTAAGAATCTGTAACAGAAATTCAAAGAAAAAAAATGCCAAAATCATTAAACCATAAAGTTTTGGGAATAATTAATTACAAATAATTAACAAATAATTAATGCGGTTACACACACACGGCAGTCTCAGAAACATGCATTAAACATTCTCCGGTCTCTGCGCAGGTCCCGGGGCCTGAAGGCTCTCATTACCTCTAATACCTTCCCGCGATCAAGATGAAGCGCAGAATAAAGAAGCGAAACGTAAACTTTATTAAACTTCATTAGAGTCAAAGTCGGGCAGGGTGACTGTAATGGTCACTCACTGTGGAGGGGAAAGCTTTGCGCATCATCTAAAAGCCTTTTTCTGTGTAATGGCTGCTTAATTTATTCTTTGATGCCTTTTGAGGGTACATCCACTCTAAGGGCCGTGTTTACTCTGTTTATGAAGTCTAAATAATTTGGGCCGCTTCCCCCTAACAGGCCTTTAACAGCAATTAGCCTGCGTGGACATGCAGCGCGAGAGACGCCGGGCAGCGATGAGAGAGCAACGGAACGATCCCGCGGCACATCAGCATTCCGACCGCGCCGCCGCGGAGTCAGCGTGACACTCCAATCAGAGCGCTCAGGTTTGTTTTCATCCGCGCGTCTGAATTAATTAAACGAGCCTCTTCCTCTTCCACTTCCCAGCGCGTTTTCCAGGCTCTCATTGGACACATTTGCACAGTGTTCAGGAAAGGAGCTGTTTGGAGAGTAAGACACTCTGTGGAACCTCAGAAATCCAAACGCTTCAGGAGTAGAAGCACTTCTGAAACACGGCTAGTTTTAGTGTACGAAGTGTAGCATTTCAGTGATTTGAATTGCATGTTTAATTATAGTTGCTTTGGAGTTTTTTGTTAGCTATCTTTGACCTCTTATGCAATATTGCTTATAGATACACCCCTTTGAGAGTTTAACTTTGATAGCATTTTGAGATTTTTATCAATGAACAATATGCCTCATTTTCATTTAGCGTTAACAGTGAGCTTGAAAAGTCCGCCCCCACTTTCATACTTGTTGGTGGACCAGTGAGTTCATAACTCTGAGGTCTGCATCTCTGAGATTTGAGTGCGCCGTGGGTAGCTGTCCAGGGCGAGACAAATTGCCTTAAACCAACAAACATTGATGAGCATCTAGGCCTGCGTATAATATTGCCTGCACATAATGGACGTGCAGGTGCCCCATCAGGTATAAACGGCTTGCGTGGGGGTTGTTTGTTGCCTGGAGGCTGCAGAGATGGAGCTAGAGGGTGCCATGATTTCGACGCGGCGGTGTGACTCGAGGGGAATCGGGTTCGAGTGAGCTCACGATGAGCGCTCCGCGCTGCGGTGTGCTTATTCCGTCCCATCGCATAACGGTGGTGCTTCCTGGAAGCGTTCTTCTCTCGGTGCATGAGCCTCCCCTGGTGTCTGGAGTCTTCGCCCGGCTCCTCATCCTGCCCGTTAAATCACCCGTCCCCCAGGCCCACCTCATCATCTGAGTGCAACAGAAATCAATTAGTCAAACTGTAATATTCAAAAATAATTTCGATGTAAAATCAAATGTTTTTGTTTTTACTTGTCTGTACTGGCACCATATAAAAGCACCTAAACAGGAAGTCTGTTGGGCCCGATCTGTAGCTACAGCTTCTGTCGTTGTAATATAGAGATATTACGGCTAAAATGTGGTCAGACGACCCATGCGTGAAACGGACTGTAATTTATCATCTCATTCTTTAAACGTTTAAAGAGTAAGGTTAAATTAAACTCCTAAATGATACCATGCTCATGTAGCTATACTTTCAAAGGAAAAATTAATGATTTAATTGCTTCAGTATTTTAATTGCACGCATGATAAAAGCTCAGATAAAGTTCAGCTTGGTGAAATGGGCTGGAACGTTGGTGAGGATTGTTTTTGTGTACGATGGTTCGCGAGCGTCAGCATACGGTGCGTAGTTGTTCTCCGAGTGTGCATGGCTAACAGGGTTAGCGCTTATTGTGTATTACACAGCATATTAAACAAAAAGTTGATGTACAAATGTACCCCTGGGGACAGGAACTCGTGCACAATCGGGCCGTTTCTGGTCTTCAGCACCTCTGTGATGCCGAATACTGAAATGGAGAGGTATCGTCCTCTCCGCTGTTGAGTCGCGGGGAACTGAACCGAAAGCTCTCGGATGTCAGAGCGGCAGACGCCGACGGCTACGAAGCCGTCGAATCGTGAGGACGGCGGTAATCGCGGTTCCGCCTGATCAGAGGACTTACATAATTAACGTTTTTCAGACGCCCCCGTGGCCCCCCCTCCTCCGCGGCTCATGTCCAGCGCTAGCCTTCGCGCTAGCCTTCGCGCTAGCCTTCGCGCGCGCTCAGTGGGATAAACGCTGTATGTCCCGCGCGCGAGCTCGAGCGTTAATGAGTCATCGCCGCGGCGTTTACACGCACAACCTTCAGGAGCAGCCGCGCCACCCCGACACGGTCAGAGCAGCGGCTCAGTGCCACTTATCCGCTTTCCTAACGCTCGCCTGTCTGCCTGCTACAGCTCCAGCACGGCCCGGTCCTAA
>CM077290.1:59995278-60055278 GCA_039654925.1 Anguilla pacifica | reverse complement strand
CACACACACACACACACACACACTCACTCATGCACACACACACACACACACACACACCATACACACACACACACACCATACACACACACACACACGCACACACACACACACACACCATACACACACACACACGCACACACACACACACAACATACACACACACACACCCCCCCACACACACACACGCACACACACACACACCATACACACGCACACACACACACACACACACAACATACACACACACACACCCCCCCACACACACACGCACACACACACCATACACACACACTCACTCACGCACACACGCATGCACACACACACACACGCAACATACACACACACACACACGCACGCACGCATGCACACACACATAGCTCCCACCACACCTGGCTGCTCTTTGCGAGGCGAACACATACCCACATCAAAGCAGGAAAATAACACCTCTGCCTTTTGTCATTCCTGTGATTTTTAAAAAATTCCCTTTTCTGCATATTTTTTTCAGTAATATAGTACTATTCAAATGACTGGCCTTGACTTGACATTTCAGTGAGAACGCGGGAAGCAGGAAGTCAGTCTGTCAGCAGAGCTCTGAGCAGCGCATGAATTTGGCTAATGCAGATGAACTCCTCTTATACCGCACAATTTACAGAATGGCAAACCTCAACAAGGTCATCCTCATATAGATAATTCACTTATAAATATTTCAAGAGACTTTTTTTTTTTTTTACTTGGATGGCTGTTGTAAAAGCCTCACTCTCCCATCTCCTGTTATTTCCTGTCAGTCAACATGGAAACTTGGGGCAATATAGCATCTCAAATATTTTTTTTCAGTGATTCTTTTAATCATTGCTCTCATCCACCCAAACAACAGAACAGATTCATGTTTGGATTAATGAAGTTAAGGTAAAGATAATAGTCACAGCACTGATACACTAGTAAAGACAAGTGAGTGGCATATTACAAAAGCACACGTCATATTTGGAAAGAACTGAAAATCCAACTAATTCAGGGGGTTTAATGGTCTGGATAAAGTCAACATGCGCTATAAAGTTTGTTTTTCACGTCTTTCTGAAGAAGAAACAAACACTTGTTTTTCATTTGAGGTGAAATGCTAGTTGATTTCAAAGAGTGTTGTTTTAAATTACATACAGTAATTCTGCTCCTTTTTCATGTATTTGGGTTGAAAACAGCATCGGTTGGACATGGCATGCTGTTTTTATTTGTTGATAGACAATGTTTGTGCAGTAACATACTTCTCCTATAAAAGCAAACATTCATTTTTTTGCCAATGAAGCAAAGCATTGAGTTGAGCCAGCTAGTCAAGAAACATTCAGAAGAGACAGAATCATGAACTCTACAGTAGGCTGTGGATCACATCTCCTTTTCCCCATAAAATCGGGTCTGATCCGATAGAAACATGGTGTGGTTCAGTGTGTGGAAAAAACACAGTAGCGATGGGATAAACCACCCTATTGCAGAGGTATTCCAACCATTGCTTTTAAATATGTACTCATTTGTAAAAACTAAGCAAAACGGATAACCATTTTTCATTGGCGCTGGCTAATTTCTTTGACTTTTTGCCTGTTTATGAGTTCATTAGCTTTGATTAGAGGCAAGATGTTATAATGTTATTGAATTGCATTTACTTAGCCTCAAAATAAATAAAAAAAATAAAATAAAAATCCCCATCTGTTTTTAAAGCACTAATTTTAAGGAATTGCTTTTTGGTTGCTTTATGACGATAAGAGAGTGCATCGATGATGAAGAGTGACAGCTGAGGTACTGAGGCCGGTGCAAGCGAGGGTCGGAGGAATGCTAATAAACGCACTAGCGGCTAAAGCTCATTTCGCAGGACCCCTCCGCAGTGTTTGCCCAGCTTGCATCCCCATGCACACCGGCAGAGAGGCTGTAGTGGTTTACACTCGTTTGTACACCATAGCAGTAAAGCGTTCAGTGTTAATTCATATCTAAAACAGTCAATTTAATTCTGGAATGTACTTTACCAGAGTAAAATCACCTCTTTAAAAGTTTATTTTACACCAACGTTTTGCTTTGAAGCTGAATGATGCCCATGGCGTAATAACAGGAATAAAAGATGTGCCTTTTAATTTATTTAATTTAAGTATTTATATCGTTTTTAAAGTGATCTAGGTCACAGTGGCGGTATGCAGAGGGAATGTTTGCGATGGAAGACTCCTGCAGTATACTGTACTCTGGCTTTAGAGAATACGCAGAATTCTACATTAAACAATGTATAATTTCATGGTTTACCTTGGTATAAAGTAATATTATTAAAGTCACATATTTGAATTTATGACACACGTGGGACATGTTGGGCATCCTGAACAAACTGAAGTGCTTGTTAAGAACACTGAGGCCTGGTTCAGCTCTACCAAATTACCATTTAAACTTTGATTAATGCATTACAATTCAATATTCTCTCTCTCGCTCTCTCATTATTTATATGTTATTAGCTCAGCAGGTGCAATAATAAACAAAATAAACTTTAAAAAAAGGCAATATAGTTAACACAAAAGGGGCCATTTGCTTAAATCTGTAAGTAAACATTAAGGGTCCACAAAGTGGAAGAACAGCCCCTGAACTGTTGCTTACAAAACGGGGAATGCATAACTTTTGTTTTCTGCTTACTCGCCAAATTCTCTCGCCGTGGTCCTTCAGGAATAAACATCGCGGGAAGGAGTCCTGATGCTTTCGCCGTCTCTCCTCGTTTGATTTAGACCCGCCGAGGATCGCGCGTGAGGGAAGCGCAACGGCGGAAATCTCCGGCTCGTGTCAACAGACCGCGCGCAGTGACTGGCGAGAATCCTTAATAGGCCGGCGCACGCAGCACGAACTCGCCTTTTCCCTTCTGACTTGTTAGACCCGATTTCTCCACATTAACAGAGGGTGTTTAAGTTATTGCCTATTGTCTCCAAATCAGGCTGGCCTTGTCCCTTTGGGTGTACATGATTTAAGGATGCAACTAGCCTGGAAACAAGGCATTAACAACTCCGGACTCCATATAAATTTATCAGGAGCAAAACTGGGATAGTGGTTAACATTTAAAAGTGATTATGACTCGCGAACAATATTAAGCAGACAACATACTGGGGAAAACAGCACTTTGTAGAATTTGTTTTTTTTATTTTTAAGACTAACTGTAAAAATATAAATTAATTTCAATATTAGCTCACACTGAAGGGACGTTTACCAGTTTTCTGAATATGGAAAATAGGTCATTTTAGAAAGAGTAAAATAATCTGTTTCTTTGTTAATAAGCTTGAGCTGTAAAATAGCTGCATAATAATTAGGTGCTTAAGACTTCAAAAGATGTAAAAATTCACAGAGGTAAATTACAGTGACACAAATATCATCTTCATGGGAATATCATGTCTAACAGCCAAATAGTTTTCACAAATAATGAATTTGAGTTGATAACAGGATAAAATAAGAAAAGTCAATGACAAGTTAGAATTAATTTGCTATCTTGCATAAAATATGTGTACCTGTCAAAATTTAAATAAGAAATAACACAAATGAGGTGATTTCAAACGATGCCTTATCTTCTTTCTTGTGTTCCGCTAAAATTAATTCGCGCTGCTCTCACACGAGTTCAAACTGCAAAGCTGTTTTGTGTAATTAACCCGGAGAGAACACGGCTGACAGGGTCAACACTTCGGTCCCCTGTGAGCACTCCAGTATATTTCCATTAGTTACATTTAAAGCTTGTCAGAACGTGTTTTTTTATCTTAAGGATATTGACGTTTGCACTGCCTTGTTCTCTCTGTGTGTAGCGAGACAGGGAAATACAATGCCTCTCTCCCTGGAGTGCGTGTTATATGCATATTGCACTGAAACGGTATACACCTCATTGCTCTGGGGCTAAGCACTTTCTCCTGCTACGAAAACTATAGGAAGCACGAGACAGCTCGGATTAAACTTTTAACATTCCAGCTGTTGGATTTGTGGTTCAGACAGGAAGGGGTGAGCCTGTTTCAGAGAGTCATGCCTAAAGACAGAGCACTGGGTATTGCCACCAAAACAGGTCTACCTCTTTTGGTCATGGATTCAAAGAAATAAAAAATAAAAAAAGGCCAGGGCTACTGCTTAGGTCCCATTCAGTTAAATGGGACTATAAAGGTTTAATAAGGTGTTAAGACTCCAAACATGGTCAATAGAAGATACAAAAAATGGCTGTACTCTTTGAAACAACGATTCAAGTTTTTTGCATCTTCCAGAGAAAATGTTGACAGTTCAATGTTCTGCTTTTTCACTGTTCCATTCATGAGTGATCTAAGGTAGTAACCAGCCCATACAACGTCTAGGTACATTTTTTTTTTTTTGATGGTGGGACATTTTTTTTTTTTGATGGTGGGACATTTGCCTATCTTCCCATTCCCATTAGTGCTAGCTATCCTGTAGTACACTGTGCAACTTGTGTGGAAAATTAGCCCTTAGTTTGAGGTTGAGCACACAGTTCCAGAAAAGATCTTGTGTTCACATAAAGTCTTCCCTCAGCAGGTGGGGTAGTACATGCAGGTAATAAGCCCTTGAACCAGAGCCTAGTACACTTGACTTTCCAAAATGAAGAAGGAAAAAAAAAACCATGAAGGCGAGCCTCTAATCTGTGTGCTTCTCTCAGGATGCACACCAGGACCATTGTTTATGTCTGGGACTACTAAAGACTACACACTTTTTGATAAATCTTCCCAAGAGATACTTTCTTCTCTCTCTTTTTTTCTCTTTCCTCGCTCTCCTGTTTTTCCTGGCGCGGGCATTAACAAGTGTTTCTCCGATCCGTCTGGGCACCTGAGAGGCAATTACCCCCCGAGCCTTTCGGTGAAGGGACCTGGGAGGGGCGTCTTCACACCGCTCTCCCCCACAGCGGGATCCACTCATCGCGTGGGGGTCACTCTCAACGGCCGGCGAGTATTGGGCCGGGCTGTCAGCTATTAAAAACCCCAAATTACACGGGACTTTCTCGGGTGAATATATAGATTTTCCTGACAAAAGCCCCCCATTATTCTGACCTTAGCGGAGAACACTTTAAACAGGCAGAGGCGCTTTCTGCTCCAGCGGCCAGAATGGCGAGCCTCGCGGAGCGGGGGTTTTGAAGGGAAGCGCTTGTTTACCGCTGATATGACATGGCTGGCCTGCCGAGAGGGAGGCGCAGCCCCTGAACCCTGTTATTATTAACAAGGACAAAGAGAACAAGCACGGCGAGCCAAGTGACAAGTATGGATTTGCTGCTGGATATTCACAGAAGACACGGGATAACACACAGGCCCTTAAAAATAAAGCCAAAACAAACTTCCTTCTAATGAAAGGCAGGAGACGAAAGAACCCCCCCCCTCCCCCCCCAAAGCCTAACTGATTTGTGTGTATGTTCTTACCATGTCAAAGTTGTCGGGAATAAACCTTTCAGTTCCTGTAGTTCTCAGCTCATTGGGTGCTAATAACTGAGACTCTTATTTCTTACCTGACTTCCCAGGCTGTACAATGTGGTGAAAGGTGCGGTAGGTTAGTTACACAAATGATTGCATACGCGGTGAAATATCCAGTGTTAATTCAACTCCAACAGAGTACATATGGTTCTACTCTGGAGTGGAACAGAACCATATGGACTCTGTGAGAGTTGAATTAACACTGGGCATTTTACTGTGTATATTCCCTAATAGACAGTGTCATATGTATATGTTTAACAGGCCATAGTTGCTTGTGTATTGACATTTTTAAATCTAAATTAAAAATGGCAGATATCAGTTGCTTCCTAAGTGGCAGGATTCCATTTTTTTTCCAAATATGCATTTTGCTATTTATCATACATGTCCTTCAGCTAAAAAGGCTTGTCATATAACATATTAATGAACTGTGATATCAATATTTAATCACAAAGATCAAATAAGGTCAATGTTAAAAAAAAAAATAAAACTTGCAAATTGCTAGAAGAACGTTGCAATAAAATTATTAAGGTAATAGAGAAAGTACTATTAAAAAGCTTTGGTGTAATTTGCTTACATGTTAAATATACAGAAAATCAGAATACAGAATACAGAATAATCCAGTTACCCATTTTTTAATTATTCTGTATGTACTGGCATTCTGTGTTCATTACATTATTATTTATTTTTATTATTGTATTTATGGGCTTACCAGTGGTGAAATAAAAATGTCCTTGGTTGAAGACAATGAATGAGGTCGCAGGCAAGTAATTAATAGACCATATTTACTGACCCATTTTTGTCATGGTCAGTAACAATGTGTTCAATTTAAGATAAATTACATGGGCAAACTATGCACGAGTAACCAGAATTCACCAAGCATCGTCAAACTAAGCCAGTACCATAATGTGGATGCAAGAATGAGCTGTCAATCAAACGGATGTCTTCTAATGATGCTTTAGAATGTGATTAGAATGTTCTAAACTGAAGGTTCTGAAGCTGGCGCTACGAGCACCGCTGGCAATGGAAAGCAGCGGAGTCCTGGAACACTGGCCTAGATCAAATAATAACAAAAAAAAACCTACTCTTCCAAGGTTTTTAAAAAATTTATTTAAGAAAAGGATCACAGGTTGGATAATTGCATCAACAAATGGCAGAGCAGCTAGTGGACGCGCACAGGAAGTTGGGGTAAAGGGAGTGCGGGTGGTGGTGTTGGTGGGGGTGTGGTGGCGGGGGGGGGGTGTTGAACAGTGAAGGTCAGAGGAATTAGAGAGCTGATTGGTTTAGGGGAGAGCCCGAGTCCTGCAGCGCCGCGTTAGCGGACCTCACCCGCTGCTTCATTACTCTCGCAGACGCGGGGTGTGGGAGGGAGCCTCCCCGCTAAAAAGGTCAGGCAGGAAGCGGGGGCGGCAGGAAGAGGGGGCGTCCCGGAAGGGCAGTGTTCCGTAACTGGGCCTCTCCGCGGTCATCAGCGGCCACGCCCGGGACGCGACGGCTCCTCGGCCCCTAGGGCTCGCCTGTCTCGTGTCACTGTGTGTGTCTGCCGTGGTCTGAGAGCTCCGCTGGGTCCTGTCAATGCCCCCCTTTTAATATGAGTATGTCTGAAAGGTTCGACTGTGAGATTCACTAATACTTTAACGCCAACACAACTTCTGTAAATAAAATAGTGCTGCTAGGTGAACACCCTTTGTAGTATTTTACAAAGAAGACAATCGTGAATAAGACAATCTGTCCAATAATTTTCCATTTGAAAGAACTTATGGAATTGGAATTTATTCAATTTAATGTAATGACTGTCATCATCCCCACCCACCTGTTTTATACAAATAATTATATATTTTTTTGCATTTTTTAAATATGCAGCTCATTGCCAGGTTGGGCTGGACAGCCCCGATCACTGGTAGTGTTGTGTTGCCTGTTGTGTTCCTCTCCTGCATTGGGATTTTGCCAGGTTGGGCTGGACAGCCCCGATCACTGGTAGTGTTGTGTTGCCTGTTGTGTTCCTCTCCTGCGTTGGGATTTTGCTTCTCCTGATGTAATTATGCCGAGGGCATACAGAGAGGAAGGAATAAAAACCCAAATCATGCTTTCAATTGACTTAATTAACAAGCTTGTGCAGATTATAAATCCTGCCGTCCTCTCCCCCTGCTCGCCGTGCCCCCCCCCCACCCCCCTGGTCCCTCGCGGCTCCAAGAGGACAGAGACCTTGAGCTTCACAGGTGCATCATGGGAGAGGAAGGGCAGGACATGCTTGAACAGGTCTTAACACTGCATTAAAAAAGAGCATGCAGAAATCAGAGTAATTGTAATTGAGAAGAATAATTAATTATATATGTTTTCTTTTTTTCTTTCTTTCTTTTCTTTTTTTTTTTTAAACAGAATACCAAAGGAAGAACATAGAGAAGTACCACAGAGCAACCTCTGAAGGTTTCTGTGTGACTTGCTAATGAGTATATTCATTTACATTTACATTGTTTCTCTCACAATAATGATGTCCCATTAGGGATGACTAAAGGGTTATAGATTCAGAAATGCTGGAGGCCTCATTACAAAGGAGAGGATGGAGGCTAGTCTAATTGCTCTATGAGGACCCCCAGGTTACACTTGATAGGACAAGGGGAAACAATTGGGACGTGATTTCTCTTTCTTTGAAATACTTAAACACATGGTAAAGCAGTTGGAACAATATGCTCCAAGAATACAAAATGCAGCGGGAGAACCTTTAGCGTGTATATTGACCAGATGGTTTATGAAACTTATCTGGTGTAATAAGGCTTCGTCGAAAATGTTCTGCGAGCACCAATATCAGGAACCAAATTTTTTTTTTTTTTTTTTTTTTGGAAGTATTTAATGCTGACTGGAGCAATAAAGAGGAAATTTCTATGAAACTTGGATATTAAATAGAAACATCAAGACATAGAGGAGAGTAAAAGTTATGCTCACTACCCTAAGCCTTTCAATCTGCTACTAGTACATACAGGAAGTCAAAGTTTAGTCCCTCTCAGAGTCAAATATTTCATGATATATTATTTTTAAAAGGATTTACATACACACACAAACACACACACAAAAATACATGAGACTACACTTCAGACTTGTTTTGTTGAAGAGGTAAGTTCACAGCGGGTTCAGTTATATCAGACTGGTACAGATGCCGCGTTGCCCAGGTGCATTCTGGGCTCCGGTCTCTTAGCACCACGTGCCCCTGCGACCGCTCAGAAACAAGTCCAGAGGAGTGGGAGATGTATTGTGATGTCACTGGAACGGGGGCCTGTCTGTATTGTGATGTCACTGGAACGGGGCCTGTCTGGTGGCAGATGTATTGTGATGTCACAGTAGCGGGGGCCTGTCCGGTGGCAGATGTATTGTGATGTCACAGTAGCGGGGCCTGTCTGGTGGCAGATGTATTGTGATGTCACAGGAACGGGGCCTGTCTGTATTGTGATGTCACAGGAGTGGGGCCTGTCCGGTGGCAGATGTATTGTGATGTCACAGTAGCGGGGGCCTGTCCGGTGGCAGATGTATTGTGATGTCACAGTAGTGGGGGCCTGTCCGGTGGCAGATGTATTGTGATGTCACAGTAGCGGGGGCCTGTCCGGTGGCAGATGTATTGTGATGTCACAGTAGCGGGGGCCTGTCCGGTGGCAGATGTATTGTGATGTCACAGTAGCGGGGCCTGTCTGGTGGCAGATGTATTGTGATGTCACAGTAGCGGGGCCTGTCTGGTGGCAGATGTATTGTGATGTCACAGTAGCGGGGCCTGTCTGGTGCTTCTTTCATGTGCTGCCAGCGTTGGCTTGCGGGGGAGCCTCAGGACATGGCCCTCGCCGTACTGCAGGGGCCGGCAGCAGCTGGCTAGCGGCAGCGTCCGCTCCCGGCTCGCCGGGCGCCGTAATGACTTTACAAACATGCGCAGCGCTGCTTTAGAAGCGTGTTTTGGGAGAAAAACAGACATTATTTATAGAGGGCCTGTGACACCAGCAACCAGCTTCCCGAGGACGACTTCAAAAAGGCCTGCAGAGCAGAGCAGAGCAGCGCCTGGAACAGGCCAGTCATCAATGGGCCTCTTTACAGTCTACACAATGTGCCGTGGGCAGTGTGGGCCTTGGGATCACTGCTTCACGCTCTCTGGGTGAACTGCGCCCGCATATTATGGGATGTAGCCACTTTAAAGTCAGCCCTTTTTCAAGAGTGGCACAAACTGGATTTTTTTTCTTTTTTTTTTTTTTTTTTGTTGTTGGTCACAGAATGTGTGTTTAGTTTATTTATAAACACATCTCAAAATTCACATTTTACAGACGATGGGGAGGACTACAGGGACCGTAGCTCTCACTCTCTCTTTCAGCTTTGACCAAATCCGTTTCAGGCACTGAATCTCAGTCTTGTGACTGCCCCCCTACACAAGGCGAGGTGTCTCACAGTCATTCTGTTTTTGACTTTGAACTGTGACTTTGGAGTTTTGTGTGTTTTTTTTCTGAGCGATGGAAGTATTCGGAAGGCAAAAAAAGTAAAATACTATAAAAATGCGCTAGCATTAAAAATGATCACTGTATATTGGCCGATGTCAGAAAGCTTCTGGGGCAAAACTCTACCCCTTGTGTTGGCAGAAATCCACTGAATTTCTGAGGCACAATTTTGAAGGGGGGACCACAATGTTTTCCATATTATATAGTCTTGTTCTCTGCAGCCGTGAATATTAAAATTGACATTTAGCAATTAAGAGTGCACATGACTGTAATATGTCCAAAAATAAAATATTTACTTTTCACTTAGTATGTATACAACCTTTACATCATTCAGGATCTTTATCTAGATTTTCAGATTAATGTGCGAATAAATTCTTATTTTCAGGAGAATAACTGATTCCAGGCTTTCACTCAGGAGATCTCAAATTTCAGACCTTCGTTGACCAATAGACCGGACGTGTGCGTTTTACTTCTTGCATTTCGGAAAAGCAGGCACTGTATTTAATCTTGCTAATCTTTCATATTTTTCTTTTTGTGCTTGAATCTGTGTTTCCTTCAACTTTCACTTATACCTTAAGGGGCCTTTTAGTGTTTTGAAAAGGTTAATATAAACAATCAATTACTAAAAACCAGTGGAGAAAAAATATGCCAGATAATTATACATCTGTGATAAACCAGAATAGCAACATCCAGATTTTAAAATTCAGTTGAGTTCCTCGGATATGTTGTGGATAGTGTCCGCAGTTTATAAAACCACAAGAGACCATTTTCATACTACGCAAAAGGCTATGCTAGCTGAATGGACAAACAAGGTTTTGGACTCATACGTTTACCCATATTTTTATAATTCCATTCAAGCTCAAAGTTTGTTTCTAAGCACTGCCGGGCGTTAGCTATACAGCCATGCTAACTGATCAGAAGATGGCGCTAAGCAGTGTTAAAACTTTTAATGGCACCGGCCTGAAGACATGCTTCACCCAGCTATGGCAGTAGCAGCAAATTACAATTAAAATACCCATTTACTTAGCATACAGTGTATCCAGCTGTCAAGATACAGTAATTGTGCTGTGCTGGACAGAAAAAAGCTATTCACTTACATGGGACTGATAACATTGCCAGTATTACGTCGCCAGATTAATTTATAGGTTACAGCTCAAGCATGTTTCAATTAAATATTGAAATAGCTATAGCCTATAAAAATACAACTTTGGGTAACACCCATCCCCCCCTCCACAAAAAAGTTATAATAGTTTATGACCTTACTATTGGCTTACATTCTCATTGTTTAGCCACTGTTTTTTTCTGAGAGAGTTTGCAGAGGCAAACTGGAGATTGCAGCCGTTCAACTATTAGTAGTGGTAGTATAATAAGTACTATACCAGTCCTACAGCCTACTACAGGAATAATGCGATTAAAATATTAACAAATCCTTTATTCAACAGCCGTGAAATATGATTGATCTTGTTGTGCCAAATGCACCGTATATGGAGATGTGGTGCGCACTTAGTCACACACTTATTGGTGACTAAATTTGGATGCAAGCCAAGGAGCAAGATGCACCCCCCCCCCCCCCCCAACACACGCAAACAAACACAAATGAAAAACTGACAACAAAAAATGACACATTCATACGTGTTTCAATTCTAAGTATTCATGAACTGATCCCTTTGTTCCCACAGATGGCACTTGAAGGTCTCAGTGTGGGCCCATTGCGTTGTCAACTCTTTCCAGAAGGAATCCAGTTAAGAGGGGAAAAAATGAAGGTAACCAAAGAATTTGCTTATGTACGATCTCCAAAGCGCTAACTGTGCATTCTGTGATAGCATATAATTATTACAGCCTGACAAGGAGGCATTGGCACCTGTGTTTTCAGGGAGTCAGGTAATGAAAAAACAACAACGCTGTCATCACCTCGCCACTGCTGATTGCATTATCAAAACTGCAGCCGAGTTTGGCATCTGGGTGTGACCTTGTTAACTGCTAGGGTAATTAAGTTTAGCCAATCGGGAGAAGGGATGATAAATTATTAGCGGGAAGATTTTGTTCACATTTTATTAAATTGGCCTGTCAAAGGGTCGGCCAAATTATCTGGGGCCTCGTTTATTGGAGGCCGGCCATATTGCCACATCTGTTACAATTATTTATAATTTCAGCCGTCGAAAAAAACCGAGCGGGTTCGGCACACGCCACGTAAAGCAATTTACAAACGATCTGATGAGGGAGTGTTTTCGCTTTTCCCCGTACCTCCTCGGCCAGCTGAAGAGGCGCGCTGTAATTACCGAACACGATTAGGCTCTTCTGGGGGCTTATCTCTGGCCGGGCGCAGGGGCGCGCGCTGCCGCGGGAGCATATGGACGGGCGCGTGATTCGCGCTCCCTCTCGCCCGTCGCCCGTCTGCCGCCGAGCCCTGGAGCTGAATTTGAATGAGGGGCGCGGCGGCTAATGTTCTACACATGCACCATTTATGCCGCAAAACAAATCCGATCACCCTTAATTACGGAGCAGGCGTAATCAGCCCCGTCCTCGCCGCGTAGCGCCAGGCTTGGCGGGCCGCCTTCTAGAAAGAGCACGCCGCCCGGGCCGGGGTCGCCGAACGGCTGGCCCGCACCGCGCCACGCGGGGGGGGGGTTTAGCCGGGGCCCCGGGGAGGGACGCCCGGCGCGAGGACGCGACGCGCGGCTCATCCGCGGCGCGGGGCCGTCCCGCCTCTCCCTGACCCACGCGTCTCAGGCATATGGCTGCGGCTCGCTAATGAGGCGCAGCGCGCGGGGCTCAGATTTAATGAAACCACACGAGCGGCTAGCGCGCGGGCGCTGCCTTCAGACTGAAGGGTCGCGCGTCTTTCTCTCTCTCCTAATTCGGCTGAAATCAGCGGTGTTGTTAAGCTTTGTAAGGGCGCAGGCCACTTGAGAGGCGGCCATTTGCATTTTCACCGTGGCGCAAATCACCCTCCTTAAAATGTCCGCGACGAAGGTCGCTTAAATGGGGAAACCCCAAAATTATGTCAAATGCTGCACTTCAAGGAATTATGCAAAGTAACTTATTTTAATCACGTAACTGGATTGTGTTACATGTGGCAATGACACCATTAGCCCATAACATTAGTACAGGAAGTGTAGGCGCACCGCTTCATGTAGGGACGGAGGTGCACTGCACCCCTGGTTTTTCTCACTCTTTTGCTTTATTGCTTCTGATAAGGCTCATACCCTGCAGCATCTCTGCAGCAACTTCAACACAACGCTGCACTTTACTCTTAGACTACCTGCAGCAGTTACTTTGGTTTTTTTTTTTTTTAAAGTACAACAATTCCTTCTTTAGAAACAATGAATGTTGATGTACAACATGGAAACAAAACAGTGCCTGTTGTTCTCTCTTCATGATATGAAGTCCACTCTCCTTTATTGAAATGAGAGCAGTGCCTGCCCCCCCCCCCCACCTGCTGGGTACTTTGATCATTTCCGGCAGTAACGTCCAAACATGTAAAATTAAAATATATCCCCTCTAACAACCTGTGCATTAGAATTTAACAGGTGTTGGGGAGGAAGGAGTTGTTAGAGAATTTCAGATTACGCTGGAATACGCTCCACTGTCAGAGCAGCGCTAAATGAAGAGCAGGAAGCCCTTATGACAACATTACGCTGCACCCTGGGATGTGGGGTCTGCTATCTTTGATGTCAGTGGGTAAGAAAGTTAAGAAACAAAGCAGTCGGGAGCCAGCAAGACATGCTCCATAAACAGGATTTAATATTAATGTGCAGCACGTGGGTGTGCTGTGTTAGACACACAGTGATTACTGATCACCCCCAAATATATGCTCTGTCCCCCCATGGTGAGCGGTTCTTCCTGGGATGAGGGGTGAGGGGTGGGGGGTTGGGGTAGTACAATGTTGATTATGTCTGGACGGCAGACTCCGAAATAACAGGGTCTGAATGAATCACTGGCCGATGGTATCATTATATTATTATTTAATAAACAGCTGAATGAAAGGGAACAGTAACTGATTGTGCAGCCAGTGCATAAGTCTGTAAGTCATTTGTGTGACCGTTTGATCTCCTACTAATACATGGAATTTAATTGCGGGGACAAATCCAAATTTGTATATTATACTGGGAAATGTATAAGATGAATGAAACCACTGCTGAGCGTTGTGTCTCCCACTCTTTTCGTTTGTTTGTGCAGTTAGGGATGATTTCTCTGTGATTTTTTTAATGTAGTCCACTGAGCAGAAATTTAATAAGCAAATAATAAGTAAATTGTGGTGGTTCTACAGTATCAATAGTTGGTTTAATTTTTTGTAACTGTGATGTCTCATTACCAGGTCTTTAGGGGTATACAGTTTTAGCAGCAAGCTGCTAGGATCATGCACAATGCTGGTGAAATTTACATGCTAATATTGTCATTTTGATGTTCCAGCACGTGACAATCATCTCGATCATTTTCTCTGCTGTACTGACGTGTGGAGGATGAACGGTAAAATGTGATAAATCTCAGTCTTCAGAGATGTCCGTTCGTCTCTTGAGTCACCGTGCATGGGTGAACGGGATTTCAGTTAGCGGATCAATTTGATTGACTGCGTGTGGGTGAGGGCGATTACCGCCTGGAAAGGGGCGGAGTCAGCGGTAGGGTCCTCAGCATGTGATCAGGGACACTGAGACTTCCAGGATATGAAGCTTCAACCTACGTTAATTTTTACCTTGAATTTCAGTTAAGAGCAAGTGTCGTCATCTTCAGTACCTACCTGCCAACCAGCATCTGAGTTAATGGGCATGCACAGCCTCTGACATGGTAGTAAGCGCTGTATGTATATTCTATTCAATAAATGCTTTTACTTCATTTTTTTCATAAAAGCTCCCAGAAACAAAAATGAGTGGCCTTATGAGATGTCAGAATATTCCATTTTATTACTTATAGAAATCATTTAAATCACCATAAAAGTAACATTTGAATCCCTATGTCTTAATTTAGTTGTTGTGGCCTCAAGCTTTCCTAGCTTGAGCCCCTAAGAAAGCCTGATTTAAAAAAGAAAAAGAAAAAAAGTATTGGTTATATTTGAGCATCTGCATGGACTGCACTTTAGTCTAAGCCCCAATCCTTTCCACTGTGCGTGACATCTCACTTATGCAAAGTACACATGTAAGCAAGTGTTAGATCACCTCTAAGGGCCTCAATTGCCATACATTTTTATTATGTGGACTAAAGCCTGCTCCACTTTGACACATCCAGTTCCTTTTCTGCTCTCCAAAGCAGCCGAGGCTGATCCCATGGCTTAGCGAGATTTACATGTCACCAGAGGAGCTCAAATACCAGCTTGTTAGAGGTTCTTACCTGCTCATTCCCGTCCAAACAAACTCAAATTTCAGAGCAAATGCTTAATTATTTGAATAATTCTTCATAAAGCATCCTCCTAGTTTAAAAATCAATGATGAGATAATCCTGAATTCCGCTTAAATCTGTGTAAACCTGGGGAATGAGAGTATTCATGCAAAACACACACACACACACGCACACACACACACACACACACACAAAAAGCAAAAAGCCAGCTGTGTCCATAATTACACAGCCCATAATTTGGGTCACATATTCGCACCTGTAATGGGACCCATATTATATTATCATATTATTATACATATTCACCTCCTGTGTATTCTGCCACTTCTGAACAGGTCACACACGTTTGAAGGGGAAATTATGAGTCCATAATATTCTAATGGAAAAAATTATCCACCACCCACACGCTACCAAACTCTGGCTGTCCTCCCAAACTGCTCAAGCCAAGAAGGACAAGAAATCAGGGAAGTGACAGAGAGGCAAGAAATCAGGGAAGTGAACAAGAGACCAGAAATCAGGGAAGTGACAGAGAGGCAAGAAATCAGGGAAGTGAACAAGAGACCAGAACTCAGGTAAGTGACATAGAGGCCAGCTACAGCACAGAGCTCATTGGCAGAAATGGGAGAGACTGAGAACAAGGCCTTCATAGAGCTGTCCTGCTTGGGAGAGTGACAGGGCAGAAGCCACTTCTGAGAAAAGCCATCATTAGGTCACACACAGAGTTTTCCGAAAGGCCTGTTTTGTGACCAACCCTGAGAACATGTGACCTGATGGAGCTAAAATTGAGCACTTTGGGCTAAAAGCTGAGCACTATGTCTGGCGTCAATCAAACGCATGTCATCGCCCCGGTAACACCGTCCCTACCGTCAGTCATAGTGGTGATGACATCCTGCTACATGGTTTCTTGCCAGCAGGGGGGACTGGAAGGTTGCCATTATCAAGGGACAGAGGGAGAAGCAGTTTAGATAAATATGTTAAAGTAAAGGAAAACTCGTATTTTGGCTACTCTGACCCTGCCCAGTAAAATTGCAGAAAACTGAATGGCGTGTAAGAAATATGGAGCACTTATTTGGTGACATCACTTCCTGCATCAAGAGCATTTGGCGTATCACCACCTCTGTTATCCGCTTGTTCCTTTCACAGTGCTTTTTCAGTGTATGGAGAAAAAAAAAAAAAAAATGCTCGAGATTGATGTACACAAATATAGAAGCTGGCCACGGTTACTGCAATTAAATTTTTCCCCCGCACTTTTTCAGGAAGCCCACACTTCTTCTTCAAAAGGATTCGGTGGGCACCGTGGCAACGCTGCTGAATTCTGCTGAGCTTTGAGTCCTGAATATTTCGCCTAGCTATGAATGAAGGAGCGTGTGAAAAGGGAAGGAGGAAGTCTCCCTCCGCACCGGTCGGCGCAGATGAGAGGCGCACGCCCGGCTGGCTGTGAGTTATCCGGCCGAAGGAAAGGTTATTACCGCTCAGAGGACCTCCGGAGAGAGACGCACATCAAAGGCACAAAATCACAAGAGTTCAGGTCAGAAATATGGGTATCGGCGAATTCGCTAATTAGGCCTGTAAATAAGCAGGACGGATGCAAACAGGAGCACGTCAGGTGAGCCGTCCGTCAGGCGAGCCGTCCGTCAGGTGAGGCGTCCGTATGGCGAAGTCCAGATCTGCGCTACAGAGAAACATCATTAAGGCCCGGGCACCCGGTGTCAGAGAAGCCATTATTTATCCTCGCAGCCGAACGGGACATGCATTTTTAATACGGGCGCGCGGCAGAATGAATTGCTTTGCAATTATTATCGGCGCTGGGATGTCCGAGGTGCGGAGAAGAAAGGGAAGGACGGGGGGGGGACCTTGTTCAGGCGTGCCGAAGCAGTTCCTTTATGTTCTCTCCTCCTCTCACCTCCATACCCCCCCCCCCTCCCCCCCGGCCCCCTCTGGCCTCCACAGGGCCACCTGCTCGGGCACACCCCCCAACCGCCCCCCCACCCCCCCAGGTCACCTCGCGGGTCGGAGCAGCGTGCGTCTAATCCTGTGCCTCCCTCCTCCGGACTCCTCGCAACACGCTGCCACTCCTCCGCCTTCCTTCTCCTCCCCTTCTTTCTCTTCCTCTACCTTCTCATCCGCTCCCCTGCGTCCTGGAGGAGAAGTGAGAGTCACAAGGGCCGAGTAAACAACAGGAAAAAGAGAGAAAAGAAGAGAAGAAAGAAGGAGAGGGGAATAAAATGGCCGCAGAGCCGTCGGCGCAGCTGTGGGTTCCTCGCGTTCCTCAGCGGTGGCCAGCGCACCTGACTGGCCAGGTCACCTGACCTCTGTAGGCGGCCTCAGCCCATGCAGGTAGAGAGGCCGTATTTCACCCCGTTAGCGAGAGTTCTAATGAGGATATGCTTGTTTTGAGCCCATTAACTGATCAGACCTCCTTCTGATTCTGTCCCTAGTTCCACGTGCGAGACCCACAAAGACTCATCCTCCCAGGCCCAGGCTTTATCCATTAATAATGCCCGTCCCATCAGAAACTAATTAGGAGCCGCATCATGGCAGCACGTGCTCACGCTCACCCCTCCATTTCCAGCATTAACTATTTATCTGGAAGTTATCGGGGCTTGTGTTCGCAGCTTTTAAGCGTCCTTTCGCCCAGGTTTGGCGAAGCGGGCGCGGGAAACCGCAAGGTTCCTTAAAGTGATTCTGGAGCCTCGGGCGGCGCCCCTCGGGGGACCTGTCCTCTTCTGTGTCACAGAGGCGGACGCCGCCGCCCCCAGTGCTGCGGGGCACGGGCTTATGTTCTCCGCTTTGATCCCCCAAAGTCACGCGCTCCCTGTTTCCCGGGAAACGGGTCCGGTTCGCGCTCTGATGTCGTCGCTCGCCCGACACCGCCAAGCAGAGGCCGTCGGACGAACACGACCGGAGCGCCGCGCTGTAAAAGGAGCTCGCGACATCGCTCAACTGGGATGAATAATTAATAAAAGGGCCGCTTTTTAAGTGAAGAAAGCTGTAAAGAAGCACAGAGACACAATGTTAGTGAGCGTTTGACTGTGAGGATTCATCTCAGTGTTTAAAAGCAGGGTGAGCAGGCTCTGTGAACTCCACTGTGTAAATAAGGTATTTTTTGGCATTTCTGTCGTGAGCAGGTCGACAGTGGCGTTGTGACGGGCCGAAGGTGACCCCTTGAGTTACACAGCTGGGTGCTGGGCTCTTTTTTTTTGTCGCCCTTCTTAAAATGTCGTTTCACAAGCCTCACTTTGGCCCTCCACGTTTGGAATAAATTCCTCCTTCATCCAATGACACGTAATGTATGATTTGTGAAAGAACGTTACACCAAAAAAACCCAGAAAAGGATCAACAGGTCCCACCCTTCCTTCCCAATGTGAAAGTTGGACCAGTGCTACTAACCTGTAGCTATTTTTTCATCGTTACCCGTCATGAAAAAGACACTGGATCAGATCAGGCACACACAACATTTATTTGTATTTAATCTGGTCGTAGTGTTTTCATATGCTTCCAAAACCAGTATTCTGCAGACATCTTCAGTCTTGGGCACAGATATACTCGCGAGCTGCGAAGTAATGTTTTAAAAATGATACTGTGCTGTGGGAAGTAATGAATTTCTGTGGAGGGGAAACGCTCGAATCTTGCAGGTAGTGGATTTGTGCTTCTCCCAGCTCACAACGCAAAAGGGGCTTTAATAGAGATTTATAGAGCAAGTGGGGGAAAAAATCAAGTGTTGATAATGAGGTAGGGAAGTAGAATTCTAACCCCAGAAGAGTTCAATTGGACGAAAAAAATGGTTTAAAGTTAAAAGGTCTAGGACAGACAGATTAGCATTAGAAATTCCCTGTACGGTTCAAAAATGAAAGCTAATTATGCTCCAAAAAAATGGAAAGCCGGAAAAAAAGAAAGATTTCTTGTCAAAAGTTACTGGGGAAGCATAACAGAAGCATGATATGCGATGGATTCAGTGGACCGATATATTATATTAATGGGGATTTGTTCCTTTGGATAGTGCTCTGATGATATTTATCAACATACAAATACACACACACACACACACACTCAGCCTCTCTCTCTCTCTCTCTTTCTGTCTCTCCCACACACTCACTCACTCACTCACACACACACACACACCTACACACACGTACACCTTTGAATATGAAGCGCTTTGAGTGTTCTTAATTTCTCAATAAAACTGAAGTTTCTGTTCTATTCTCCTACAGGGGGTACTTCAGTATAGAACCCTCTCCACCTCTTTCCAGAGTCTTCTGGGAGACAGGTGTTGGAGCAGTTTGGGATGTGGGAGCCCACAGTGCTACTGTACGAGGTGAGATACAAGTTTGTTCCAGCATTTCACAACTCAATTCATATCCACAGGGAGACGATGCCAGTGCTGTGGGGATGCAAAACAATGTCAGTTAGAAAAGAAAAACATGTCATGTTTCCAGGTGAGCTGAGGCCTAGGGGGTGGGCGCGGGATTTGTTTATTTATTTTAGTTCCCTAAACATGCTTCCACAGCAGCATAAAAAGAAAGGACATAATTCTCAGGGAGTCTCCTGACGATACTCTAGATGTCTGGGTAAGTGATGTAATTTTATCTCCGTCCCAAAAGAGAATACTGTGCCTGGCGGTGTTCCCTTTGAGGAACAGAACTTAATTCCTCATTTGTTTTAGAGCACTGTTTGACATTTGGCATCCAGCGTTATTCAGGAACTTACCAGAAAAATACCCCCCCGCTCACGGCCCCTGCTGTGCTGCCGAACCTCTGAGCTCCAAAAATCATTGAAATGAAACAATATACATAATGTATACTTAATTTGATTTTCTCCATGGAAATATTCTCTTTGATTTTTCACTTCTTCAGGAGAAACAACACAAGTTCCCCCTTATAGTTAGTGAGCGCTGACAGTCGCTGGTGAAGCAAGTTCTGAAGAACCGACAAACAAAACATACGCTGACATTTAAAATCCATCAGGTTCTTATTGCTTTTTTAGATGGATCATAAAATATCACACACACACACACACACACACACGCGCGCGCGCACACACACTCCCACAGCAATACTAATAAGCCCTAAGCAGTTGTTTGTAGCTCATCATGAGAATTCTCAACGGCTCAATGATTGATGTCATTCTGAAGTATTAAGATCATGTAAACCTGACAGACCTGGGTTAAAATAATGATAATTGAGCATATGGCAAGTGACACCAGATTAGCTCATCAGACCGGGAATGACAACTGAGCACACCAAGCAGAAAATATGTCATCTGCGAGGAATTTACAAACGCTAATGAACTCATTATGACTGGTATTATATGGGATATCTGTGTAATGTGTCATGAATTGTGTCTTTCCGTGAATTATAAACAGGTAAATATGAATGACTGAAAACCTAATTTTCATATACAGTAAAATACAGATTGCTAAAATCGTATTGTTAATTGCTGTTTTGATGGTTTAACCTGACTAGAAGGGAGATGCATTTATTCCAATGTGTAGGTTATATTAGAAAATAAAAATATCCTAAACAGCGTGAATTTTCCTTACTTCTACAGTTTCGGGTAGTTTTGCCCTCCGTCTTAGTGTAACTTTTTCGAGCCTCTTTTGTTCCAATTTGTTTGACCAGCGCGAGTATGAGGTGCAGAGCTGTACCTGGCGTGCTGAGGTGCACCCCAGGGGTACAGAAACACACTCTGGAGCAGGAGAGCTGCGGTTTAGCAACAATCCCTCAATTATTTAACGCTGTGTGCCTTGCCTGATGGAGGCTGGCTGCTTTCAAACTGGACTGGAAATACTTTTTTGAAAGAGTGGTCATTCGTGCCTTAATTATATTTATGCTGTTGTGGGCAGTTGCTACAGGCCATAACCACACAGTCCAGTGCAGGCAGGTCAGAGTGTGAACGGTACATAAAAATACTGTGTATGTTTTACTTCAATATCACGTCAGAATCCCACCTGATTATTTAAAGCGTGTGTGTGTGTTTGTGTATGCGCGTGTGTGCATGCGTGTGTGTGTGTGTGTGTGTGTGTGTGTGTGTGTGTGTGTGTGTGTGTGTGAAGGTGGGCGGGGTGGTAGGATCACATGACAGTGAATGAAAGTAAATAAAATGAGGTCAGAGCTGAGAGGAATCCAGAGTTCCCATCTGAGCGCTCTGTACGCTCCCCCTAGCGCAAGAAGCAGAACTGTGTCAATCTCCAGCCCTGCGCCGTCGCCGCGATCTTCAGATACCGTAATTAAGAGGACATCAGAACCGAAATTCGGCTCGCGGTCCCTGGCGGACCGTAATTATTTCCGACATACCTTTCATTCTGATCCACTCAGCATTTTTTATTAACATTTGGGGAAGAAGACAAAAAGGGGAACGATTCAGGTCAGTTTGTTTCGGCAGCTGGGTTCCCCTGAAGGATTTCCAAACCATGCCCGCCTCCCACGGAATGCGAATCTCCCAGCATGCACCTTGCAGCGCGAGCCAAGCCCTGAGCAGCCGAGGAGTCGGTGCAGAATCAGCCGAAATCCCAGCGGCTGGCCCCTCGCTCTGAGCTAGCTGGAGCTGCGCAATTATCATGTCAATATTCCTCTCTCTGATGTGCAGACGCACACACACACACACACAGGTACACACGCACACACACGCACACACACACACACACAGGTACACACGCACGCATGCACGTACACAGAAACACACACATGCATGCGCACACACACTCACACACAGGTACGCACGCACACACGTACACAGAAACACACACATGCATGCGCACACACTCACGCACACACACACACACACACACAGATAAACACACACACCCACGCACACAGACACACACACACGCAGACACGCGCACACACACACACACACACACACGCAGACACACACACACGCGCGCACACACACACACACACACACACACACACGCAGACACATACAGACACGCACACACACACACACACACACAGATAAACACACACACCCACGCACACAGACACACACACACACACACACACACACACACAGATAAACACACGCACCCACGCTCACACACCCATGCACACAGACACACGCACGCACACACACACACACAGGCTGCATGATGCTTTGTCTCAGCGGAGGCTGCGTTCCTTGTTGTGTGCTCCTTTGGGACAGCTTGGACACGGTCAGGCAGATAAGGGCTCCCTGACCTGACTCGTATTTTTTCCCCTCAGGCAAATGTCTAGATTTCGCTGTGCTGCAGATGTACTTTTCCCAGGGAATTTTATTTGAAACACTTGTGTTTAAAGTGGCAGGGAACAACAAAAAAATTTAATAATAAACAATCAAAACTCAGCCCATAGACACAATTTGCTTCATGAGAAATGCCATTTGCAGCCCAGAAGGTGTAGTTTGCTACATTCACCGGTTTACAAAGACGATGAAATGATTACAACATTCAGTACACGGGCACAGCATGACGAGATTCCACCAGAAAACACACTGCACTTACAGGGACAGTGTGTGTACGTGCGGTGCCATAGGCGTGATTCTGAGCCTCTGACTCAGGGACATCTCCATCGTAAATACGTCTCTGGCCGCCGTATGGCAGGAGTCAGCCGTTCGCGGACGGAAGGCCGGGGCATCTGAGTCGGCCTTGTTGTCGCGCTCTGAACGGGGGGGCGGCGGGTTGTTGTCATGGCTGCGGGGGCTTCGCTTGCTTGTCACCGGCCAAGCCCGCCATATGCTGCGATGGCTAATTAGCTGCAGAAGCCACAGACCGTTCCACGCTGTCGAGGTTTCTCCTTGCCATCGACGTGGGCTGCCTCTCCAACCCTCCTCGTTTCTCTCTCTGTCACAGATCTGTTTTGGGGTGCGGAACACCACAGCTTGCAGCGTTCCCAAAAAACGGCGATTCCAAAATGGCCATCTGATTGGGACGGCCCAGACCAATCAGCGACAGCACGTAGAGGACCCCATCCTGGACCAGATGCCCGTGATGTTCTGTATGTACCCTCTCAGTTTGGCTTTCCTGGAGACCTCTACCCTCCTACACCGGTCACCTCTGGCACTCTCAGCCAGGATACATCCCCATACATTCAGGATCTGTAACTGGCATAGTTTTACTGTGCTGTTGTAAACTGCTGGACGTATTTAGCCAAACCGCCTATCCCAATGCGCAGCTGATGAGGGCGGTGGTAAGGAAAATCTTTAATCATGAACGCTGAACGGGGCGACCGAGTCGAGAACAGAAGCACAATTTCGGGTGGCTGCACAGGATGTGCAGACTACCCTGAAAATAATGGAAACGCAGCAATGCTAGTGTGCTCAATCACAGACAAGGACACAAATGCATTTTTGTGATGCGAAACCCTGTGAGCTTCAATAACGATACAAACACAGGACAATATAGCAGCTGTGATTGCAAGCATTGAAGATATAACCCACCACCACTGAATTCACTGTTTTTCACTCACGATTAAATGCAAGAATGATTTTTCCCCCCCTTCATAAACAGTTCCACCAGTACAGCAGGTCCCCAAATGAGTGGTGAAATTGTGGATGTAGTGTAGAAATATCACCCTGACACTTAACCGTGAGACACTGCTAAGAGAAACGCTCAAAGAGGTCAGCACACCTTATAATGCTTCCGCTTCTCTACCGTGATTTGCTTTCATGAATACATTAACATGTTTTGGCCAGTTCAATTTCAGTGTTTGACAGAAGACAGGATTGGTTCAGAGGTTTTACTCTGTGGTGTGTAATTCCTTTAGCTTCAGATGGATTGATAAATTAGCATCAGCTGTTCTTTTTATTTATTTATTTACATATTTATCATACTGCCAGCGTAGCTTTTGGACTTTTATCAAGGGATTCTCATTAATGACAATTTGGATGAAGACGGGTACAGCACTTTGTAGTGCATTTATCTGGTTTTATTTAGACAAGGATAACCAAGCATAATGCAATAATCTGTCCTAGATTCACACTTAAATGAACTTTACCATCTACCCCTTGGGTATACAGCAAGCTGCTTTGCCTTATTAACATAGTATGTTTAGATATTCATTCTTTATTGTGAGGTATATTTGTTAGTGGATTTTTGAAAATTAATTTTGTAAATTGCATTAAAAAATACAGTACAAAATGCAATAAGAAAGAAATATACTCAGCTCGTTTGAGTTTTGCTGTGTGCAGTGTCAGTTTCCAGTGTGTTTAGAATAGTGGCTTGAGGTAGGTCTTAGTACCAAGTCATCTGTGCACAGCTGATGTTTGATTTATGAAAGTTTGTCTTGCAAAATATCTATTTAATACCTTGTTGTATAGAACACAGGATTTATAAGGTGCATATATCGTGAACAATAGTCATGATATTTCATGATATTTATCAAATTTTGATTTCCTTGGACTCAAATAAGAAGACATGAATATTACTTTTCAAAAATGATTACAATATTTATTACATAAATGAACATCAAACATGCTGTATGTGACAGCAAAATGGCCCATTCAAGATGGCCAGTTTTTTTTTGTACACAAAATATAAACAAAAATCTGCATAAGTCTTGGTGAATAAAGCTAAAAGTGATGACAGAGAGAAGTCATGCTGCAGGCAGACTGAGGGAGGGGAGGTCCGGCACATTTCCAATTCAAATCGCCTCAAAGTCTTTCATATTTTTAAGCTACATTACATTTAATGAGCAACATCTAAAACTACAGTTTTGAACATTAAAAGACGGACTTCTGCCAATTGGCTTAATGTAAGGTTATCTGTAAGATTACATTCACATCATCACAAGATAAAAGTCCTTGATCCCCCTGGATTCTACTGGTCTCCAATTAGTATATGAACATTAAACCAAAATTCAAAAAGTACCTGATCAATAATTCAGTAAATGGCAGCGGCAGACCTCGTCAGGCCATTGGCTGAACCTACAAAGTGAAGCAAAAAGGGTCTGAAATGAAGATCTCAGCCACCCTGGCCTCACACCGCAAGTTAGCGCCGAATTAGCTGCAGCCGTACTTCAAAAGGCCGCCTCTTTAGGGGTCCAGGAGCCTCCGTTGCGTAAGACAGACACGTGCTCTGCCCGCCCAAGACCTTGATCCCGTGGTCACATACCATGAGGCTAACAGGTACTCACCCATCGCTGATGCGTGTGCATCCAACACCCCCGTGGCTAAAGCCCGGCTGCTGCTGCTGCTGCCGCGGCGCGTTGACTCTGATAATGTCTCTCCACGTTCGTCTCCAGATGAAAGCCTCTCTCCCTCCTGGAACCGAGCGGTCTTTAATTGGAACACGGGTTCCATTCAGAAGGCGTCTAATCAAATATTTACTAATTGGCCGACCCTGAAATACACCGTGGGCCAAACGTAGCGAGTGGCAAGAACCAGGGAACGGCGATGAGTATCTCAGCACGGTGGTCCAGCACCGGGGAGTTAATGACCGATTTTAAACTGCCCTCACAACTCCAAAATGGAAGACTCTGCCACGGTTCAGGATGACCCGGGGTCACGGGGTTAAACTGCCACAGGGCTTCCCAGTCCTACGCTGTTTGAACCAAAGGAGTTTCAGTAAGGTTGTGCTAATTTATTTATGTATTATTTTTTTTGAATGCCTGTGGTCTTTAAGTAGCTGGGCATAATTTGTTGGAATAGATAATTATCACCGGGCTTCAGACGCAGAAAGCGGCCAGTTTGACATCATCAGAATCATGCAGGGCATGCATTAGATATATCTACTGTATGTTTGTCTGATCGTTGGTTCACAGGGGTGATCACATATCAGAGTTTAAAGAGAATCCATTGATTAGATGGTTCACACTTGATTCACATGTATGAGCTTTGAACCTCTGCAAATAGTCTTCACAAAAAACCTGAGTTTGTTTGGAGTTTGTGGCTGATGATGACTTCTCAGGGCAGTACCTACAGTCCAGAGTGCGTGAAACGTTAGACATCCATGCAATCAAAGTCATTAAAGTATTAGATTTTAGGGCGAATTGTGACAAACTGCACTGTTTGGCGCAACAACAAAGCAGTCAGTAAATGCATTAAGGTTTACTGTAACTGGGATATTTACAGTAATTAAAATCTTCTCAAACCATTAACTTCAGGCTGGCCTTTTGGGGTTACAGTTGTTTTTTTTGTCCTAACAAACAAGTGTGGCTGCCAAACAGTTGAACCCAGCCACTGCCAGTGCCTCGGAGCAAAACTGCTGCTAACGTGCTCGTAGCCTGAGAGGACATATTTTATCAACGTTTGCTTGGGTGTTTTGAGGCACCACCTGGTGGGAACCGACGGACACACAGGGACAGCAGCTCTGTGTAATTCCCCGCTGCGCTCGCTTTGCTTGTGTGCAGTACGCAGGACGGCTGCGATGCCGCCATTCGACCCACACGACGTGAATCCCGCCAAGTCCAGGTTTTACCGTGTGTTACCAGGGGGGCTTACTGGGAGCTTCACCGGGTGGCCAGGGCGGGGAGGTCACAGAGTGTATAAGGGGTGGGCCACAGTATTGCCAACTGTTATATTAGCCAATGATAATGCATTATTTTAGGTGGAGAAATAGGGGTGGCACCTGGGGTGGCCAATCAAATTACAGAGGTGGACGGAGGCCACCCCTTTGGACACACCCCTGCATGTAATGGAACACAAATCAGCAACTTTACCAGCAGTTTTTAGCTCACAATGTGCCTTTTAACATTACTGGCATTTAACAGACACTCATGCAGGGGTGCAGTAACTGGTCTGAGGGGTTCTAATTTTAGCAGCATGAAACTGATGTGTGAGTGGGTGTTGCGTAACAGTGGTCCAATACGCCCATTATTCCATATGTTGATTTTTTCTGTTGGTTTGTGCTTTTAAGGCAGCGAAGGTGGATCGGCTCCAACATGTACAGCCAGTGCGTTTCCAGATCTTAAAATAAATGAGGAGGTCCAGGCTTTGGCACCGTCTCGTGGACCCAGATCCGCGCTGTTGGTTCGCCGGTTCAGTGTCTTGGTTGAATTAAGATAAGTCGGTTGACAGTGTGATTAGGTTGTTGCTTGACCCCCAGACAGTGGTTCTCATTAAGATCCTCATTTTGCGAAACGATTTCAGAGTCAGTAGACTGACTCATAATTCGCAACATCTGCCCCATTAGTTGCGAGATTTGGCATTTGTGAGCCAGCATTTATTCCTGAAAAAAAGGTCTCATTTCTTGGCAATGGAAGCTTAGTCATTCATTTCCAAATATGATATTAAGCATGTACATGTTCAGCTTTTTCATCTAACGGCAGCTCATAGGAAGGTTCACTTGGAACATACACACATAACAAGCCCCTGCTGCTGCCTTTTGGTCTTTTGTCATCGAATGGATTTCAAAAGTGATGTCACAAAAAACGATTGCACCATACCGCATGGATTGTGCAAAGTAGCATTGCATGGATTATGTAGAGCGATGAATATTAATTGAGCATAAATTAGTGATTTCATAGTCTCTGTAGTAACATAGAAGAAAGATGACACCCACCAATCATCTTGAACTAGATTGCACAATCTGGCAGAATAGATCAGCCAAAGATGAGCAACATCTGGGGATACCAAGATTGCGTATTTGTTTTTCATTGTACAGCAAATTTGTTGAGGTGGTGTCTGAGTCACTCTTAAACTCGTTTGCTTTTTTGAGTTTAATTATGCTTCATAAATGCGCATGACCAGATATGATAAATTTTGGGTCAGGTATTCCTTAACCAATCAGGAGAGGAAGTTGCTGTGTGTTTAGGCAGATGATTGGAGTTCATTGACAGGCCACTTTGTGTTAGAAGCAGGAAGAAGTACCAAGTTTGGTGCATTTTTTATGGAATATTCTACAAACATATTAAATGCACTGAAATTTTAGAGGAAAGTGTCTTGGTTTTGGTTTATCTGCTCTGTCAGTTTTAGTTGTGAGAAAGGGAAACTCAGTTCTGTATAGTTCACAGACAAGCCACTTCAGCTATTTGCACAAAACACACAAGTTCCTTCCTATCCAAAAATAATAACAATTATTATTATGGTAAACTTGATTAGAAATAGAAATGGTCATTTTTATTTTGCCTCAAATCTGTTGGGTGAATTTAGCATCAGATTCTGTATTAAGAATTTTAAAATCATGTTTTCTGCGATTTCTGCTTAACATTAATTTATTGCTGTATTTTCAGTCCAGTTGAACGTATAAGTGGTAGAAAGAGAGAGAGAGAGAGAGAGAAGAGATCATATTCATAAAAATGACATTTTAATTGTTTCTCCTTTGTTGAAGTTAAAATGACCCTGATCATTTCCAATAGGGGGTGCTTGTTTCACATTATTTTCATCTTTTCAAAATCTACAGCGTGCTGAACTCATTTCACAGTATGTATCTAAGATGTCAGTATTGTACAGAATGATTGCGCGCTTTTGCATAAATTGTATTTCCTTGTAAGTTTGCTTTTGTTTCAGGCTTCCACATTATTTTTGTAACACATTTAATTTATTTATTTGTCTTCAGTATATTTAGCAGCCCACACTGAGTATGGTGAGATTGATTTCATTCACAGAAACGCTCCTGTCCCCTTTTGCACTGACCAACGATAGAAATTGTCACGCAATGCCAGGGTAGAAGGGCTGCTGGAGCATTGTTTTTCATTATATTGTATTGATCTGGACGCAGTCCCCCAATTTTGAGATTTATTTTATTGTCATGCGCCATTAAGTCCTACAGACCCTGGCACACATTCACCTGTACAGCTTCACCTGGCACACATTCACCTGTACAGCTTCGCCTGGCACACATTCACCTGTACAGCTTCACCTGGCACACATTCACCTGTACAGCTTCGCCTGGCACTCAGGCTCTTCAGTTGTTGAGATCACAGTGCTGTCATAGAAGACTGTGTAGCACTTCATAAATCAACCCACCCACAAAGCTGACAGGACTCCAAACAAAATACAGCTGCTTTTTATTTTGATCCCACATTTAAAAAAAAATACTGTTTCACCAGTTTTTAATCGTATTTCACATAAGAGTTACCTTGTATAAGCATCCATGTGCAGGCGTGCATATCCTTCAGTGATATATGTTGTCAGATACATAAAGTAACACACCTTATTTGGAGTTTTTCTGTGAGACTGTTATGATTTAATGGAGGTAGAATTTGCTTGCAAGATCTAACTACTTTTTAAAAGATATTTAAGGGCTACTGCAAATATCTTGGAACAAAGTCCCAGTGCTGGAGATAGAAAGAGAGGATATCTGGGGTACCGAAATAAAAATGAATCATCAGGACTGAATAGAACTTTGAACACAGAACAGCGCAGCATTATTATTATTTTTTTTCAAAAACATTGCGCTCAATTCATATGAAGCCAGTGACAGCCAGACTGTAAGAAAATGTGATTGCATTTCTGTCTTGGGAATGTTCTGCTCAAGAGCACATTTGATGATACACTGTCCAGACATAGCCTCTTTGGCCATTTGCAGCGGAAATGGATGGCACATTATATTAGCTTCGGCAATCACCCCCCCTGCCCCCCCCACCCCCCCGCAACACACCAACACACACCCCCCAAAATTGTGAAAAGCCACGTTAAATTGCGGGAGAAAAGAATCAAAGAAGGAACATTCTAAACTCCAAACATTAAAAAAAGTTATTTAATTCACTCCAGCACATCAAAAGAGCAGTGTACACAGGAAATAACACATCCTCTGCATAGGCCATTTTCATTGGCAGAGGGCTATAAGTAAATCCATCGGAGTCCGTCACGTCGGTGGCAGTTGGTCTGTCCGTGCGATGCCGTCCGAACGTGTCAGTCTTCACCTCCAGGAACACACAGGCCATTAATGCAGCACAGCATCAGCCCAGCCAGCCCCTAACAACCTCTCCGTGTGGCTGCGCCTTTGTCATGTGTCACAGTCACCATGAGAGAATACTCAGAATTCATGATGACCGGACTGGAATTCTGTCGGGGCGAAAACCCAACAAATGGAGACTCGTGCGTACGCGTTAGGAATAATCCAAGACTAGGTGTGTGTGTTAAAGGGTTTTAACACATTTGGAGTGGATTCCTCCGCTTATACCACACCCGTTTGTCAAAGATTCAAATATAAGCAGGGGTCATGCATATTTAGGGGGCAATTCACCCACAAATATAAACTTTATTGACTGGCACTAACTAATTTACAAAGTTGTTTACTAGGCCTGCTTACTAGGCCTGCTACCCTTTCAGCGTGTTGCTATGGTTACATAGGTTGGTTAGCTAGCCAGGCAGCGTATGAATTTAGAACAGTGATTAGGCTTGACCTGAACTACTTGTGCATTAATCGGTTTCAGAGCACACCTTCCAGCCAATCAGAATCGAGTACTCACCTAGACCGTGGTATAAGAATATTTATGTGCATAAACTGAGGGAGCAGGTGATGCGCTTTGTTGGGCTGGGAACCGAGAGACAGGAAGTGCAGCACCTGTGAGAATTCGTGAAGCTCAACTGTCTCCGCCTGCCACCTCAGGTAGGAAGACTGTCATCTGCATAATATTTAGAACAGCTTTGATTCTGTCGAGCACTGCAGGGCTTACAATACACAGAAGAGATTAGGGCTGGTCGCCTTGTAGAACACTCGTTTTTACAATGCCCAATTTGAGCGCTGCAAAGCACATTGTCATTCTTACATGTTTATTAATGTTACCCAGAAGAGCACAGCACAACAGTCACATTATGTGTCAGCTGAAAACTGACTTCTAAACATTATTAGGTCTCCTGTGTTTCCTTTGATTTAAACAGTACAGTCTAAGCACTTGTGCAACGGTAGTTGCCAATTAAATGCTAATGCCTTCCATGTTATTTGCTGACAGATAAGCATAAAAACAACAAAGCATTTTTTTCTCAGTGCACATTCCAATGTAGTTCAACCTCTCACAGTCCCAGATGTTGTATTACCTGGCAAAATCGTCGCTAAACTAGAACCTTCCCGTCTCCTCGAAAACATCCACATCCTTGGGCCTCAGACAAGCAGACATGTTTGATAATCCTCTGACCTCCACAGAGAACAGTGCAGCGATGATTCTCATCTGACAGCCTTACGAGTCCAACCCTGAAACGAGTCCCGCAGCTCCTCACCACCTTCAGGACTTACTGTAGAGGCTACAGGGCCTGCTGTTGTCCCCCTAGCTGGATCTACTGCCAAAACTCAGCCCTCCCAAGAACCAGGTACACCTACACCCCCTCCTGCACCTCCTCTCTCCTCATCTCTCTTCGACGCTTATTGGTCCTCACTTACGTCTGCGCTCTGTCCACTTGTCTGTCCCGACCCTAACCCTAACCCCAACCCCTCATGACACCCATCCACTCCTTTCGCCCTCTGGTCCTCAACACTCTTCAGACTCGTAGGAATCCATTCTTCCTGCTTCACCCTTGATGACCTTGGGACTGAATTCACAGCAACCAGAGACTTTGATAGGCCCGGCTCCCGGATAGCCCAACCTCATGTGGCCTAGCGATGCATCTGAGCCAGGAAGTGAGGACGGTGCGGACGCAACGTCGACCTGAACTTTAGATCACATGCAAGCCTTGCTGTTGGCACGGAGACCTCCAGCTCCTTCCCAGATCTTCTGGGACGACCCCCGTCTGGCCTTCCTCAGACCGGAGACTTATTAGACTTCATCTGATGCCCTTCTGAGGCATCCTCAGCTGCTCTGATCTATTCATAATAGTGTTGATGGGAAGAATATGACTTCCTGTACGTGGGTTTCGCTAGCCTAGGAGACTGCTGGGCACTAATGCTCACACGCTACAGTGGAAGCATGAGAAAGGCTCCTGACAGCATCCAAAAGCCCTCCAGCACTGGGGACTGATATGTATGGAGCTGGGTCAGAAATCTCCCTAGAGAAGCAAAGATCTCAATCAAATAATAAAAAGCTATTTTCCACTATATGCAAGACAAACAACATACATTTTTTTCAAATTATATTAGTTTTCCTTTTAAACAATTTATTTCACAATAAGTATTTAACAAAAAAAATACACACATACACACACACAAACTGACAAACACAGACACTGACACACATATAATTAGGATTTACAACAACATTCATAATAATAATAATAATAATAATAATAATAATAATAATAATAATAATAATAAAATGGCATTTCACTATAATCAGTGTTGTCTTCTACACCGCTTCTGAAGTCGCAGCACTAGTTACTCTTGATTACCCAGTTTGGTGCGGTTGAAACTGTTGGAAACTCGACAGTTTTAAAATATTTATGACACATTCATGTCAAGAGAAAAAATAAGAAAATTTACATTGATACGAATGAATACTTCGATCATCATTTGTATTTTAGATTAAGGTTTTACTGTACTTTCACATTCTATTTAAAATGTAAAAAAACGAAGGAGAACTTTAGTAGATCTTTGCTAATATCTGACAAAAAAAAAATCTGTTTTCATAAACAAGTTTGGAAGCGCAGGACAGGGTGACACATATCTTAAAGTCCAAATATTAATGATTTCTTTCTGAATAATGCATTGTGTTTAGCAGCTGTCTCATTCCAACACACTCTGCCGTTCTGCCGAAGCTTTTGAAAAATAATAAGCAAGCAACTGAGCTAAGTGTTAATTACCATGTCTTATGAGCTTAATTAGATAAATACACATACTTCTCTTTCAAAAGACATCGACAGCTCGTCAGATATATTACGTACTTAAGTTATATTTCATTTCTCAGAAAAAAAGCATTTAGACTCATATTGATATTTTTAATGACACTCAGCGCAGTCAAAAAAAGTCGATTTTTGCTTTAAATTTTTACAAGACACGAGTTGTTCGTCGCGAGAACGCGGCGTAGGCTACAGAGCACTATTCGCGTAAGCATCGCGGCGTTCCCCGCAATGAAAGTAAACGAAGTGGTTCGCAAGTAGGCTACTAATAAGTGCCTGACGGTTTTCATGTCTGCAGGGCAGGGTTTAGTTTAGTTGGCTCACTGTCACACACAGATGTGACTCTTTACCCTACACAACAGCGTGACGACCAAAATCCAGACTATAATTCACTCACGTTGTAGGCTACTCGGAAGGCAGAGCAGATCGACTGTGGAGTAAAATATAAGACGTATTTCAGCAAAGCGACGGTGAACGCTCCGAACTCCCAGAAATCGCTCGAATCGTCTGTTTTCCAGTCTGCTGTGCTTCAGCACAGTAAGCATTTTAAACGCAAGCGAAGAGAGGGAGCTGACCGCGGGGCGAAAGATTCCTCTTTCCTCCCCAGGTGTACAAGAACTTGCTGTTTCTGAAAAGGGACACCAATAACAGCACACTTTTTCTTCTGTCAGCGCATTCCCTCCACACTTTTACGTTTCAGGATTTGGGAAAGGGGACAGCTGTGCTCTCAGATCCTACCGTGTATCACAAGGAACGTCTTCATGCATGATACCAACCACTAAGAATTCCGGAAAAAAAATCCAAGCTAAGGAAGACGTGATTCGGTGTAGCGTATTAAAGTAATAAAACTGCCATTTCGACTGCGATTCAGCAGTGCGGTCCGGGACATCTTCAGACTTTTCAATCCCCCCTGAGATTGAAAGGGGGGGAGAAAGAACTTCCCCGCTTGAGGGCGAAATCAGACTTTTGGGGACGGCAAGTTCGAAAGCCTTAGGACCTGGTGTCTTCCTGCAACATGCAGACATGGTAAATATCGCAACGTTTCACTCCGGCAATCGGCTGTGGGCACTTTCAGACATACATTCACACGGACACGGAACGGTGCGTGCCGAAGTTAAATAAAAAAACTTAAAAAATATATTCAAGGCCTAGCATGTTTAAATAGTCCAATCAGCGAAGCTGAAGGAACACTTCAGCTCGGAGTTATGTTCCTTCCCTTCTCATTCCGCTCTGTGTGTTCATCTTAAAGTCTTTGCTGTGCTCTGTTTCATTTGACCGATACATAGAATGTATTATTTTTGTTATTTGACAGAAATCACTTTCATTGGCTATGTGGGTTACATTGTAGCATGCAATTCATTGCTTACATTATACATATGGATATGTACAATATGCTAAAACAAACAATCGAGTGCAAAAGAAGAACATTTTATTCTGTAGTGTAAAATTTATGTAACATCAATTTTAACCCAGGACCCGGGCTTTGAATCGTGTGTATAAATATATTCAAACTTAATTTTATCCTGAGAAACGTTGTACCGATATTCCGTTGTTCTGGCATATTTTTATTAAACAATTCCCGTGCGGCATTGGGTAAAGAAGCCTATGCCTTAGCACACAATTACTTGTTGAATTAAAAAAAAAGTATACACAGTAAGCTGTAGCTAATCCTAAATATAAACAGTGGCAGAACTGGTCAATTCATAGTGTTCATCTGCGGACAACGTTATGAAATAATTAGACACTGTGTGTGTGTGTGTGTGTGTGTGTGTGTGTGTGTGCGCGCGCTGGCGTTCGCGCGTGTGAGTGTGTTTGTGTGTGCTTGAAACTTACTGTAAGTGTGGTTTTGTCTGGGCGTGTGCATCAGTTTCAGGTAAAGTTTACTCTGGCCCAAGAAAAGTGTTTTGAACTGCAGTTTACCTGGGCATGTAGATTCCTCTGCTTAGTGAAATGTGTGGTGACAACAAGGTTCTATCACTGACCAAAAAAAAAAAAAAAACCGTACTTGCAGCTTCAAATCTTAAGCAGTAAGTTTCAGGCACAACTAATGGAAGTGTATTTAATCTGAAACCTCATATGAAACTTGCTTTTCGCAATGTTGCCTCCAACATTACGCAGTCCTGCCCTCGTATTTTATAGCCAAATACTGGGTTAGCAGTTTGCATGTAAAGTTTAAAGTTTTCACCATAAGTTAGTTATCTTAGCAAGGAACGTTGTTTTGTGTAAAACACATAGATACCCATCTAAGATATGGTGGTAATAATAATGTATTCTGTGTTTTATTGGCATATGAACATTGAATATAATTTTTCATATGCTTGTACCAATACAAACACTTATTTAAGATATTGATAATGTAAGAAAAAATACGAAAGTACACATATAGTTATTCTTATGCCATCAGTCATGTATTTAGTAATGTAACCAGGAAGGTTTTGTTAAGATTTGAAATATCTTTTTTAAGACAGAACTGGTACGAGAATAGCTGTCAATGTAAAAGAAGTCAGACAGTAAATTCACAAATAAAACAGAAACATCACATGGAACACCATGACTGAAAACACAAGTAAGGCACTTAGTGGATTGATTTATGACGTTAAAAGAACAGATTCAGCTACATGTTTTATTGTAAATTTAGCAAATGTAACATATAATAGCCTATGAAACATTGTTACCGTTAGAATTCTTCAGTCAATTGTGACCAAACATAAATTAATATACATTATATATTCCTACACTGGCCTTGACATTGTGAGTGTCAAAAATTAAAGACACTAGGCACTGCTAAGATAATAGGTAAAATGCCAAAATTTACATTCTTTTGATTATTTAAAGAATGCCATGTTCATGATAGTTTTTCTGTAACGGGGAATAAATGACCATGAAAGGCCTTGTCATTCTAGGGTAAGTACATTTAGCATTTTCAAGCAGAGTCCAATGTATTTACCAGCGGTTTATCTACACGTACAGTCTATAATCCTTTCCTTCCTTTTCTGTCCCGTGAACCCAAAGTGGAGATTCAAAAACATTTCACAGTCTGGCCAGTACGTACAGGTTCTGGAGAACAGACGTAAAGGGAGGGGTTCCGTGGAAGGATAGCTGTCTTAGGACTGTGCGTATCTGGGGGGAAACACTGAGGAAATAGGCGATGACTTGTGTCACATAGGAGAACTGGGCCTTGCTACTGCGGCTGCTGTGCTCACAGTTTGCAGGTTAATTGCTGTGCGTGATATTCAGGCCTGATCGAATTCCTGTCTGAATGGCCCCCTTTTTTAAGGTTGTGCAAGCGCTACGGTCAGAAATCCCCCGCTTGCATTCCTGGAGCGGCGCTTGATGGCTTTTTATCTGCACAGTTTCTGGGCAGGCCCGGACCTTCACGTCTCATCCTGCCATGTCACAAGTCAATGCAATGTTGTCTTTTTTTTTTTTTTTTTTTTTTGGAGAAATTGGCAGATTGATACAAGGAGGGAGAGAGGGAAAGAGAGGGAGGGAGGGAGAAAGAGAGGGAAGGAGAGAGAGGGAGAGAGAGAGAGGGAGCGAAAGGGGAGTGCTTTCATGTTCCAGTGCAGTCTCTGCCTGATTCGGCAGCGGGGCAGCGCTCCTCCGGGGCCCTGTAGATTCGGGGAGTAGATGATGGTTAGGCGGTTCAGTAAGCCCTTGGACAGGTAGCCCTGCGACGGTCCCCAGGGGGTCCCCCTTAATGAAGAACAGGTCTGCTTAGTTCTTCCTGCTCTGACCTCACGCTGTCCCCGCAGTTTTCTCCATTTGAACTCTCTCCCCACAAATGGATGTTTCCCTGTTATTTCCCCCCCCCCCCCAGTTTGGCCCTGGTGGTGCTGAATTAACAAAGCAACTTAAGTTGGATAATACAGCTGTTCAGCCAGAAATCTGACCCTGCTCTCTCTCTCTCTCACTCTCTCTCTCTCTCTCTCTCTCTCTCTCTCTTTTTTTTTTTTGCTCTCGTGTTAGTCTTTCAGTGGGCTGGGAAAATTAGGTGTCAAGAAGTTATTTTCAAACCAGGCTAATTACAGTAAAAGAGCTTAAAAACCCATGTTATACTGTATTTGAAACTGCAGTTCTGATGTTTATGTTCTGTACACAAAATAAATGATCACCATTAGCAGCAAGAAAAAGTAAAATACTTATTCTTCTCTTATTAATATGACTGAAAACACTACTACTACTACTATTACTACTAAGAATAATAATAATGATAATAATAATAGCAGTTTTAACCTTGATCTCATCATTGCCAAAACAAATATATTTTGGCATGCCCATTAATCAAATGTTTTAGCCATATTTGCAGATGCAATAAACCGTTGTGTCTGAAATGTTTGTACAGTATTATTGGCTCAGTTTTTCCATACGCTGAGCAGTTTTTTATGAGACATGGTTGGATACGAGGAGAGAGAGTGAGAGTCAATTAAACGGCACTTTCCACCTGATGTCACAATACATAGAAGGTTTTTTAGATGAAGAGACACAGGGTTTGGTTTGAAACTATGAAGAGTACAGTAGCCATTAAGGAGTCTACAGACCTCCTCACTCTGTGTGGACACACAACCACATGATGTGCTGTCGGTATTCATTCATTTTTGCAAGATACTGTTTTTTTGTGCGATATCACTGAACAAAATCAAGATGGTTGAGATTGCTAATAATTTCATGCATTTGTGATAGCGTTTTTTACATTCAGAGAAAATGTAATATTTAGCTAGCTCCCTTTTTTTAAAGATAGAGATTAAGTTTTTTTTTAAAAAGGGACCCAAAGAAGGGATTTAATAAAGAGACTGTGAAATTTTATAACAAATGAGATCACGGGCAGTAACTTAATAAACCTCGCAGTGAGAGTTCTGCTTAATTAAGCAACAGTACACATATATAATTAATGTCCTGCAAATGTCTAAGCACTGTGAAGGAGGAAGTGAAGACCGTGTACATTCCCCTGCCCCAGAAACAAATATCACTGGTGCAAAATGTTTTCATCTAACAGACGAAACAGACTTTCAGAACTTCGGGAGAGAAAAAAATAGTTGAAAATGTTTGCACAAGATACTGGGAGTGCTCCCAGTGTTTTCTTGAACGTGTTGGACTTATCAGCTGTGCACGCGAGAAGAATTCTCTCCAGTCAAAAAGATTTTGATGCCCCCGTCCAAATGAAAGGACTGTATTTGTAATACTCCGATATTGGGAAATTATTTTTTAGAAGATCTGTTTTATTTTATTTATTAGTCTTTTTTCCCTCAAAGAAGAAAGTGAGACAGAGAGGCCTAGTTGAAGTTATGACTAAATTGATTCTCTGAGGGGATGTAGATTAAAAGGGCAAGAAATGGAAATGAGACAGAAAAAAGGGGGCCGGCGAGCTGAAAGAGGACTTCTGCTACAGAGCATATCTCCCTTTGATTATTCACTTCTTTAAGACTACTTAAATCACACTCCCATCATTTTAATTTTGATTGTTAATCTTCTTTAAAAACCAAAATGAACATTCTGTCTTTGCTCACTAGGCCCTGTGTTTGTTCTGCATTTTTGTAAAAACTTACAATGGCCAGATACTGTAATTCTTTCCACAAACCTTTCAGTTTAAATATTGAGGTATCTTTTTCAGTAATATTCTTGCACAAAATATTAAAACTGCTGAGAGAACATTGTTATGTTAGTATACTTGTTGCAAAATGACCGTTCCCTCCATCTGTCGAATACTATTTTTTTAATGTTTAAAACTGAAATAATTTTCAGAGAAATACTATCGCTTTGTTTTGAAAGAATTTGGTTTGCCAGACAGTGTCCTTGCGACAGATTTGTGGGTGTGGGGGAAATTCTGGTTTATTTATACTTTTTTAAAAGGGTCTAGGCGTAATCTGTACAGATTGTGTAGCCGGAGAACCTCGGCAGTGAGTGGTACGAACAGGAGTTGCTCTGTAATGAATGATGCATTTGGGAGGGATAAGGTTGTGGGGTAATATATGTATTACATAGCCCGTGCGCTCGCTCCAGCATGAGTTGTGGATTGCTGTACAGAAAACCCGTGGAAATGATGTGAAACGCAGACGGTCTTTTCTGCTAATAGTTTAGTGCCCCCCTTGCTCCAGTTTATAGCCAAATCACTGGATTGCGCAATAAGTTAAATGTAGAGTAGCCTTCCCACAATGCACCGCTGCCCTCAGGAACAGGGTCTGGGATGTTTTCTTTGGGCCGTCTTGTAGGGCTCGATTGCTAACTCTTCACTGCATTTTCAACAGTTCAGCATTTCCTGTCAAAGAGAGCCTATGCCATGTCCTAAAGGTGTTTTTCTTTCGCTGAAGATCGGGGAAAGAAGGGACATGGAGAGGAGAAGAATTTTTGTTTTTACCCCTCTCTCTCTCTCTCCTCCATTTTGTGTCACCGTAGTGGCTTGTTGATATAATTTTAAAATCCCGGTTGAATATCATTTAATATGATAATTTGATTTTAGTTTTTTGTTTTCAGACATCAATATTGAAGTTGGAAGCCTGGCTGTAGACAGCTGCAGCCTAGCATTGCATTATACTATTATTATTATTATTATAATATTTTTTTTATATTTTTTTTCAAATAATATTATTTCTGGCAGCTTTCTGTGTCGTGCGTTGATTCTGCATATGTGTGTACGCATGAACGCGCTCACGCGTGTGCGCACATCGTCTTGTGATGATGATGTGTAGGTTTGGCAGTTTTTTGAAAGACAGCGGTAAAGACTGGCTCGCCCCTGTCTCCTTATTTTGGGTCCTCCTCGAGGAAGGCCAGGCTGTGAGGTTGTAATGGAAAGAGACGCCTATGGAGACTAAATCAATCACTCGGCGGGAACCTCACCTAATGTCTCCGTGTGCCGAGGAGACCCGCAGGACATCTTCAAAAAGTCACCTTAAGGGCGGCCATGTTTCCCTCGCAGTTCCGCGCGGTGCCGCGTTGCTGATTTCATTTCGCTAATTTCATTTTATTTAATTAGATGTGCTGCGTGATTTTTAATTGTGCGCTCTGGCTTCTTTTGAGCGGGGAAGTGGGACTGGGCCGGTCTTTCGTGAGGAACATTAATCGCGGGGAGTGGGGCGAGCGGGACGAGCCAGGAGAGCGGGGCGGCGGGCGTCAGGAGCTGGGATAACGCTGACAGGTAGTCCGCAGGGAAGGGACAGTGCGGTGCGCTCGCTGATAAAAACGAAATTGCAAAGAGGCTTCCTTCATCTGACTTAGCGTTCCACCAGGGGAGGTGCGTAAACGTGCGCATGACCAGGCCTGCCCCCCCCCAACACCCCCCAACCCGGTCCCCCCCCAACACCCCCCAACCCGGTCCCCCCCCCCCAACACCCCCCAACCCGGTCCCCCCCCAACACCCCCCAGGCCTGCCCCCCCCCCCCAACACCCCCCAACCCGGTCCCCCCCCAACACCCCCCAGGCCTGCCCCCCCCCCCCAACACCCCCCAACCCGGTCCCCCCCCAACACCCCCCAGGCCTGCCCCCCCCCCCCAACACCCCCCAACCTGGTCCCCCCCCAACACCCCCCAGGCCTGCCCCCCCCCCCCCCAACACCCCCCAACCCGGTCCCCCCCCAACACCCCCCAGCCCGGTCCCCCCCCAACACCCCCCAGCCCAGTCCCCTTACTCCAGCATGTGTCTTCCACACCCTTTCTTTGTGATGACCTTAGCGTTTATCAAAGGCCCCCCCCCCCCACCCCGTGCCAAAATTCCTCCCGGTATCTGCGTGTTTGGGAGGGCCAGCCATACGAGCTCAGACACAGACACACACACACACACGCACACACACACACACACACAAACGTCTGAAGAACAAGCTGTTTTAAATATTGTGACTGTCTGAAAGGACTGTCCTTGCTGAGCCTCAAACCAGGGAGCCTGTCCTCGCCCCCCCCATACACACACACACACACACACCCCCCCCCACCCCCATCCTTTATTGCACCCCTTGTCAGTTCTTCCTATTCATTTAACCTTTCATTAGTGTCTGTGCAGGCTCTCTGTCTGTAGGAAGGAACAATGCCAGAAAGCCCCACTGCTACAGTTATTAGATTCTTCAGCCCTTACCCAGCAACAGCCTGAGGAGCCGGGGAGACGCTTTGTGGAAGTGGCAAGTTTCCTGGGGGGGGGGGGGGGGGGGTGGCAAATCAGGGGGGGTGGTGGGGGTGGGCAGGCCCCGCCAGGCCTGTCAAGGACATGTGCCACATGTTGGTAGTGCGTCCCCCCCACCCTCCGTGCATACTCTCCACTCTGACTGGGGGGGGGGGGGGTCTTGCAGAAACTGCACTCTGGATGAGTTTACTGAAAACACAAACAGTTAGTGCAGGAATTCTGCATTTAATCGGCAGCGGGGTGGGGGTTTTGGTGGGGGGGGCAGCGGGGGTGGGGGGGGAGTTCTGTACCCAGAGGAGAGGCTGGGGAGAGCTCTCGTCTTCCTGTGTCAGCCCCCAGTTCTCTCTGGTCGTGCAGCTTTAAAAACGGGAACACATAAGTACGCTTCTCCACGCCTTTTATTCCTCAATGTGGTGGATTATAAAGGGCAGTGGAACTGTTTTTTTTTCCTCCGGTTGTGTGGAAAGACAGTTTAATGGTTATGCTGTCCGCAACATTGTGGAGAAGGACTGTATCGTAAAACAAACGCATGTTTTGACTATGCGCAGCCATACTGTACGTACTGCTGAGGTAGCGTAGCCTGATAGCACGTTCCTCGAATGTTAGCATTTATGGATGTGTAGCTACATGTAAAAGCGCTCAGAGGTTTCATCGGTTGCGCCGCGAGCGCTAAGACTGTCCTTCGCTGAACCCTCGCCGACGCCTGAGCCACTCTCAGCTGTGCGGAATTAAATGCCAATACATCAGCAGGCTCGTTGCCGGCAGAGGGAAGTGTCACCTGGAGGTTATTAATTGCTCACCTGTCCGAGGAGATTGAGACGCTTAGAGGGCGGAGCAGCGCGGCGGGCCGCTGTGGAGTCCATTTGGCCGCGGCCTGATGAAGCCCATCCCTCTTCCCCTGTCACTCGCTGTGCGCCAGGCCACCGCTCAGCTCCCAGACCGCAATACACTGCTGTCCTGCTAATGCAGCCTGCGGACCCCACTTAGAGCGCAGCCCGAGCAGGCTGGACTGGGGTGCCACCCCCCCCACGGCCCCCCCCCCCCCCCCGGCTCCACTGCCCGGACTCTCCATCTTTCTGATGGGTCACTGGTCTTCTCCCACGTTTGGAGTGGAGCTGAAATTAATATCATGGCCGAGATCGTCCTCCAATATTTCCTCTTGCCTTCTGATTATCAAAATAAAGATGTAAAATGAATTTATAAACAAAATAAATGATTACTTTTATTTGACTGCTAAACTACATTCACATCCATCTGATATGAGATGGATCGTGCTGTGAAATTGTAAATATCATTTATTTGGGACGGTGTTATTATCATGTCCAATACCAGTCGCAGTATGTTAGGAAAGTTAGCCAAAGTAATATTTGGTAACTTGGTTTCAGGACTGTATTTTTTCCACCACACCTATCTAAAGCGAGCGGTTCTATGATCACTCTGCGACCTCACAGAGCAGCCAGCCTGATAAAAGCGATGGTGTGGCGCAGCGTTTCAGCCCGAAGGCCGTGCGGACCGGACCGGACCGGACCGGACCGCAGTCGCGGCACAGCCGGCTGCTCAGCAGTGGCGGTACGTGGCGGTACGTGGCGGTGCGTGGCGGTACGTGGGCCCAGTCGAGCGAGAGGCCACCCCAAACGCGCTCTGGGCTGTCACACGTGTTCAGATCGCAATCTTAAAACAAACATTCCTGGCCTAACTGATGGCTTTCGTGTTGCATTAATGCGTGGTGAAGGAGACGCACAGTGTGTGTGGGGGGGGGGGGGGGCGGGTTTGTGGGTCCACTGTATACCCACTTATGCCAGGCTTAATATAATTAAATGGAATGTTTTAATGGCTTGAGGCCATTAGAAAGGTGAAAGTGTGCTTGGCCTCTGGCTGGATGTGAACCCTGGGCCTCGAGGAAGGCGAGTTACTTAATGGTGTACCCCACTGGGCAAGAGTAAAGGTTGTAGAATGGATGACTTAGCAACGGCATAATGTATTAACATTTTAATCACTGTTTTTTGAAATATCGCCGTGAAACATGTTTGAATCTGTTAGGCTTTACACGTGTAACAAGTGTTGTACCAATATCCCACCAGTTTTTTGACATTTATTTTTTACCTAGTTTGCCCAAGTTATCTTGCTGTAGGTATGTTCTACCAACATATGGGTTTTGAAGAGTGCAGGGTAGGACCCACAAAAAGTACATGAATACAAACGGGTCACCCTTTGTTGTAGAACTTACACCACTGCAGTATGTTCTTCCCAAAATGCAGTAAGTGGGTAGAAGAAACACAATCTGAAAACTAACAATAAGTAGAGTTCCAGTAACTCTATCGCTCTTCAGTGATTACAAGTAAAACAACTTTCCTGTCTGACTGAATTTTTGGCTTTGTTGTTTTGGTTCTGTAAGCTGTTCTGCACTCTGCTTTGTTCTTGGCATTATAAAAATTAGGGTCATTAAGGTACAATGGCTCGCCGGCCTTAAAGGTAACTTCACAGAAAATGTTAAATTCCTGTTCCTTCACTTACTGTGAAATCTTTTGGCATCCTGAAAAATAAATAGTCCATTTCATTGCACAGGACTGTCCATTTCCTCAACATTTCTCCTTAACTTTTCAAAGCATTATAAATAAGAATAAAAAAAGAGTAATTCTTTCTTTTGTTCACCAGCACTGTGATCCAGCGACCGCTAAAAACTACCTTTCCAAACCAAGTTTGTGGAAAACAGTGCGACGCTTGCGTTTACGAGCCAAAGTTAAGGACGAATGTTGATTGAGTACATGCCTAACCTATGGCTGTTAAAAATATAGCTAAAAGGCAGGGATTTTGAATTATTTATTTTTGAATTTAAAAAGGAGAAATACAACCCCTGAAATAATTGAGAGACATTCCAGAGCTATTGACCTCCATTGCCAAGGTGTTTGACTAATTTTGGTTGGAGTCCACATGACTCTGCTGCTTGTACAGACTGTTCTCTCGAAGTCGCTGTGAAGTCTGTGAACTTTAGGAAGGAGAGAGGCCGTTTTCATCTTCTATGGTCTGCGTTTCCTCCTCTTCAAGTTAACACAGGCATTTTATTTATTTATCTTTCAGTAATTACATTTCTGGTTCCTTTGGTAGAACGTTATTGCTTTATATACACGGTCCCTATAGGAATTTAGGAGATTTTATATTTTTGTTGGACTATTGTAAGTGAGGTGTTAGAATCCCATTTAACAATTGCAACCACCTGGCTTGGACATATATACTGATATACTGTACTGCAGTAAATTTGATACACTGCACGTATGATTATTTTTGTGTGTCTATATATATGTGCGTGTGTGTGTATTACTGTAGGGATTATGGATGTGTTTCCTTCAGTCTCTCTGAGATTTCTCTATGCTCAGATCTTTATATCAGTGGCATCGTATATGTTATTTATCTCATGTATTCCTTTGGCGTTCTATTTAGGCTCATATTAATTGTGGGGCATCCTGGCCTCTTTCAGGTCCCAGTTCCCCCTTTCGATATTTGTTTTTGTAGCTAATTCTGTGTGATATGGCAGAGCCGCTCCTAATCGATGAACTCATATTGCGTTTCATAGTTTGGTCAAATATCTCGCCGTCTCCTGAAGCAGCTCTGGGCTCTTAATAAACCCCACCGCGTCCCTGGGGCCTTCCCAGAGTGCACTGGGAGCTCGGTCAGCGAGGCCTGCACTTGTTCGTGCGTCCCTGTTAATGTGGATTTATTTATGTGTGTAGTTATCGAGACCTGCAACACGCGGGGAAACTGTACAAAAACACGACAGCACTTCCGGTTTTAACCTCTGAGCGATCGCTCCTGTTTGCCGTGTCCTGCGGATGAAAATGTCGGCCCGTGACAAATCTGGTCGGGTTGGGGGCGGTGACTCTGTGTCTGGAAGTTATTATGAGGAGGCATTTCAATCGTGAAGTTATGCGGGGTGTAACAATATAGGTTAAATACGTGCAGGAAACTTTCTGACCTTGCGTCTTCCTGGCTAATCTCTTCTTCCAAAGTACACACTGAAGATGTCTGGGGCGGCAGTGGGGAGCGATGCATTGTTGGATCTTAGGAAGCGAGGAACCCAGCCATCGAATGGGAGATTTGTCCCTCAGATGAAGCTCGAATGACTGCGTCCGTTGTAGCAGACAGTGCAGCAGGGTCGGCAGTGGCTGATTTCTGTCCGTAGCAGACGGATGATGTCACAGAGCCGGCTGTGCCGTTGACATCTTCGCCGCGTGCTCACCTGTGTGAGGGCCCATAAGGAGCCTGTCGGACGGGGGGAAAAGGACGGAATGACAGAGCTCTGGGAAACTGAGATGACTACAGGTCTGTGCTGCAAGAATAGCACCTTTGGAGCAACCTGTCATTACAGGCAACTTTCTCTTAAATACCCATAATTAGATGCATTCCACAACTTAATATTTTGCAATAAAACGTGATGCGACTTGAGCGGCAAAGTGACTTTCTTGCGCGTTTCCTCTGGAGCCTCAATACAGCGGAGTGGTTTAGCGACGCTGCCGTAGCTGAAAGTCCCACTCTGAGCGTTTGGAAGTTTTAAAAGGTGGTTGGAATCATGTTCTACACGAGCTGCTTCGATGGCTGCCTGCCTTGCTGTTTATAAGGCAGTCCCATGTTTTACAAGGCAATGAAATGGTTTGAAACAAATGTTATTAATAAAAGCAGAGAATGTCAACGTACTTAATTTCAACCTAAGGCCTCCGCTTGGTTTTTGTAAAGCTGAAGAAAAAAAATCCCAGAATTCCACATTCTGAAGGTAGAGTGTATAGCACCTGGCTGCTCCTGTCACATGACGTGGGCAAGGTCTCAGAAACCCAGCTTTGCCGTGTCTTTATCGAGCCCCATGGAGCAGCTCTTGGCTCCTCATTGGTTGGGGTTAATCGGAAAGCTCTCCAGGTGAAAGGAAGGTGTTTGAGGATTTTTTTTTTGGCACGTTTGAATCTTGTCTCTCTGGGTCATTGGGGAAAAAAGCTAAAGGATTCCTTACCCATATTAACCTCTGTAGAACTCAATTTTTTTAGAGGCGTGTTTTTCAGGAGAGATTCACATCTCTATGTCAATACCGAACCCCACCAAAGGTACCCCCCAAACACCCCACCCCCCCCAGAGGTACCCCAGAAATGCAGGCAGCTTTGCTGCATTCTGCTGATAGGGTGCATCATTTCAGACAGTACAGGAAACCAAAAAAAAAAAAGAAGAGATGGGGTTTAGACTTTTTTTTTTTTTTTTTTTTTAACTGCCCCCTTCAGAACTTTTTTGCTCTCGGTCTGAGTATATTTAATCAAGTTCTCATGGAACATATGAAATATTTAAGTTCCAGTCTCAGGACCCGCCATGCTGGATGTGTTTACTCAGCAGCGAAAGAGTTCTCGCAGGTACATGCCAGCGTCACTGGCTTTTCCCAGAAGAAAATGCTTTTTCTGTGGAAATGTTCATTTCACCGCGAACCCTGAGCGTCCCGGAGACCTCCGGCTTCATCCTGCTGCTCCGACTTGACAACTTTTTTGTTGCGAGCGGGCCGCCCTGACACCTTTTTACAAAAAACAAAAAAACTAGTCAGACGGGGAGTCTGCCTTGAGGCCGATGCCCCCGCCCGAGGTCTATAAAACTGAACCCACACTGTCAAAAATCTCAGAGCGCGAATGGAGACAGCGATCCCACTGAACCCTCCGGCGAAGGCACAGATGGCGTTAATACCGGCCGTGTCGTTTCCGCGTCGCGTCTGACCTGACATCGTCCGTCCTCCTGCGTTAACATGCGCCAGAGGACAGATTTATCAGGCCGGGCCGATTCCCGTTCGCCAGCGTAGGGGTGGTGGAGCGAGGTGAGGGGAGCGGGGCCAATCCTCACGCTCCCCAAACATGAATGTATTCCTTTTCATTGGGCCACACGGCTCATTAGTGCTCCTTCCCCACACATGTTGGGAATATGGAGTGGGCCGTGTACCCCGTGTGGCCGTCCTGCAAGGAGAGAAAAAAACCCCCAAAAAATCCACAGGATAGGGGAAGATGTGGGCTGAAAATGGAACTGCTGCGCCCTGGTGCTATCAAGAGGGGAACTTCTGAGGGTCCTAATTGTTGTCCCCTGGTGAAGTTCGACATACAGAACCATATGCTTTATGCACAGATTGAGAAAACTAGCGATAGCTGAGAACTGATCCAGCTGCCACATCACATACTCTGAGAACACTGCACCATTGCTGCTGTACTCAGCCATAGAGAGTGAATGAATGTATTTGCCATTTATATTAGACTCATTATCTGTAAAATTGTATTCCTTTATTTGTGCTCACTTTACAGTCTTTTCAATTGACATGATTTACTGAGCAGGATACATTAGGCCACTTAACATATTCTAAGGATAGTGATGATGGTGATGATTATTATTATTTACTTTTAAAAGATGTTTTTGGAATATTATTCATTGCTTTCCATGGACATAACTCTGAGAATTTTTTTTGACTGAAAATGAGCTGAAAGTCCGCGGCAGAGGGTGCGCTCCTGAGTGCGGCTTTGTGCCGCGACTTTTTGCCACATTTACAGGTAGTTTTTACAGGTAGTTGAGAGTAAATGAGAGGTGAGAAAGAAGGTAACGTCTGCAAGCTGTCGGCTACGATAATTTACCCGGCACCGTTTTTCTGCACAAAATGACATAATTGCAGCAAAAGTTAATAATGATCATTGAAAGATTTGGTCATATTACAACATCTTACATCAGTCAGTCGAAATAAGTTCACTTGCTAAACATGACATGTTTAGGCCCGATGTCACGTTCTGTTATAATGAATCATATAAAATTCACCCTTACACCCGTACGCATAATGCATAAACAAGCTGAACGTATTACATTGCCACTTATTTTATATCACATGACTTCACAGCAGTCAACCTGAGGATGACATTTTTTTTATTTTTTAAATGTCAGCGAAAATGATTTTTATTTAAACATTATTCTGTTCACTGTGGAGTGAGGCTGGGCAAATGCTTTCAGAATCATTCATAAATGAGAAATGGAGAATAAAATAACTGTGAGGTCAACGTGTCCCACAGACCAGCTCTGGTTGTGTCACAACAGAAAAGATTTATTTGTTTAAAAAAAAGTAAGGGCAGGCCAGATCTATGCAAATACACGACGACCGACAAAAATTTACGGTAAATTCATGAAAATGTATTGTCATTAAATTGATTGATCTTAAAATCTATTTACCCAACTTGGAAGTGGCATAATTGATGCGGCACTTGGAGGAAATGACACATCTCCCATGTATTCATCAGGACTACAGCCTGTGGATCATCATAATCCAAACAAATGACAGAGCTGTGTATTTTTTCAGCCCAAGTCGCCGGTGTCCAGTCATGGAGCGGATTCCCCTCTGAACCCATGGCTGCGTGACTCAGTGACACTCTCTATCGGTGGCGGGATGGGGATAATGCGCTGTTGTGATATAAATACACACGCACATTCACGCGTTATAATCACCATTAGCCTCCCTCATCCCCCTAATCCTTAAATGGATAAGCCAAACTGTAATTAGCCAAATTGTTGCTATAATTATCTTCAATTATACTTTATCAGCCAGATAGCAACTCCTTTCAAAGTAGAGGGTTGGCTATAACTATGTGGTGTATTAAATGCTAATGTCGTCCTCGAGTCTCCAGGTACCTGCTCCTCTCTCGCTGGAGGAGTGAAAGAAGGATTTAGTATAGTCATTATTGTAACGGCCATTAAAGTCTATTATGTAGCCATATAGTAGTAGTCCGTTAAGATTGCATCTAAAATGTTTAGTGGGCATTTTAGAACCAAGTTCGGTTTTTTGATCAGTTTGTGGTAATGGGTCACGTCCAAATTAAAAGATTCCTAGCATTTTCAGCAAGCTTTGCAAATGATTTGCAAGTTGTTTCTTTTATATACTTTTTTCTGTGCCTTTTTTTCAGCTGAAATGTGCACAAGTACCAACTGCCAGTTTTGTGCTCTATGAGGACACTTTGAGAGGAGATCTTAAAAGAAACCTCCTTTTGTGAGAGACCTCATAATGTTCACTTTGTCCTCGGATATCTGAACGGTGGTACCGAGGATCATGGGAACTTGATGACGCTCAGCTGACATGCTATCTCTTCTGCTCCACGGCCCATTTGGCAAGAGGGTGCGTTTTAATTGCTCGATCGGTTCTGTGTCACTTTTTCAATGGGAATTATTATTCGATTATCTGGCGATCGTCCAAAATGATTGATATGTTTACCTCATGACCGATAGGATTCCTGGCTGAGTGTTGGCTATCGCGGTCAGTAAAAAGTTCATGGGAATCACATTATCCGCTCGTTTGAGATGAAGTAATATCTGAGTCAGCTGAGTTCCTTTTATCAGGGAACTGCAGACGAGTCACTCGGTTGGAGCGTTGAAGTTTCAGAGTGGGTCAGATGGCTCCATTACAGCCCCAGGAAGCTGGTGCGTACGGCCACCCTGGGAAGGGCTGGAGCCCCAGGAAGCTGGTACGTACGGCCACCCTGAGAAGGGCTGGGCTGTGGGGCTGCACTGGACTATCAGGCCGAACAGTCGACCACTTCATCTGCTTCTCACACTCAGGTGGAGCTCCCCGAAGTCACACTGCTGAAAAAAATGAAGGAAGGCCCAGCTGAAGTAATACTCTGGAGTTGTAGTTACGTAAGAGAACAAGTAGTGCATTGGAATCAGGCGATGTGTGTGATTGTGTGTGTGTTTGTGCATGTGTGAGTGTATACTGTCGGTGTATGTGTGTGTTCTTAGTGTGTGTGTGTATACTGTATGTGTGTATGTTGCTGTGTGTGTGTATGTGTGTTAGTGTGTGTGTACAGTATGTGTGTGTGTTAGTGTGTGTGTGTGTATACTGTATGTGTGTATGTTGCTGTGTGTGTGTATGTGTGTTAGTGTGTGTGTGTGAGTGTGTGTTAGTGTGTGTATGTGTGTGTGAGTGTGTGTATACTGTATGTGTGTGTATGTTGCTCTGTGATTGTGTGTTAGTATGTGTGTGTGTTGTTAGTGTGTGTATGTGTGTGTGTTGTTAGTGTGTGGCTGTGTGGCTCGGCGCTACTGCTCCCGTGCTGCTGCCCCAGCAGGGCCGCTCAGGACCCCTCCGCTCTCCCGCGCTCCTCTCTGCCGGCTCGTATTTCAGTTTGCTCCCAGGAGCTCGCAGGTCCGTGCCAGACGGAAATTCGCTGAGGCTGCAGGAGCCCCTTCGGAGGCCGCGGGGAGGAGGGACAGGCCGAAACAATCGGGCCCAGTCCTCCCGCTCCCCGGGCTGCTCGGGCACACAGGGTGACTCCTCTCTGCTCCTGCGCTCGCGTCCCCCCCCCCACGCCGCCTCCCTGAACCCCCCCCCCCCCCCCGCTCCCCCGAGAGTGGAGCGCGAGGCCATCCAGTCATACGCTGTCCGTCAGGCGTGTTTACTCCCCCCGTGACAGCCGACACATCTGGAGCGCATATTCAGGTTATTCCGCTGCCACCAGACGCATTCCGCCAGATCATTTCAGCGGTTGTTATGGCGATCCTCTCCCCTCCAGTGATTTTCGAGTTGCATGACAGAAATTGCTGGAGCTGGAGAGAGAGGGAGAGAGAGAGAGAGAGCAGGGTAGGAGAGGCAGGTGGGGGATGGGGTGTGGGGAAAGGGGGGCTGTAGGGAGGGACGGGAGGGGGACGGGGAGGGCAGGGGCGAGGGGCAAAAGTCACTGGGATCAGAAGGGGGCTTTTTGTCAGGGCGAATTTGTGACTGACCAGACCTTATTTTCAGGAGACGTGTCTGATGAAGCGGAGCAGGGGCGCGTCTGCCTGGGCGCGCGTCTGCGCTCTTCTTTCAGACTCCGCGTCTGTTTCGGTCTCAGCTGCGCCCGTGTTCTTGGACGGGGAAGATCTGCCCAAAAGGCTCTCGCCTCACAACGGGCCACTTTTCCGCCTTTGTGAAGCTCGGCTCTGAAAAGTGTTTTTAAGCCAATTTTGTCAAAGTGTTCCAGCCTCCCGAGTCCACAGCAAGTAAAACAATTTGCAGGTCTTGTATTGTTTGTCTAAAAATGAAATAAGTGGAGCTTATGCCACTGCAATTTGGAACACTGTCTCGGAAGGTAATGCTGCTCCAGATAAGCAAAGCTAATAGGTCAAATATATGGGGAGAAAAAGAGACTATACTTATTCCATTTCCTGACAAACATTTGGCTGTTTCGGGAGTAAACAGGGAAACAATAATTTCTTCCTGACTAAAGGAGGATATCTTTCTTACCTCTAATGTATCTGGGCCTACACTGATGTACTGTACAACAGCAAAGTAAGACTTAATGGTCTCAGTTTGGAGTTATTCAAAGTTTATATTATGCGGTACTCTCTTTAAAGAAACAACCTTCGGTGTGTTTCTGTTTGTGTGTGTTTTTTTTAGGGATGTTATTGTTCTTAGATCTCGTCTATTAGAGTTCATGAAATTAGATTAAAAGTAACTCCTCAGATTTGCTGAATATAATGGGCCACCTAAGAATATACTCAGTTAGGGCAATGAAATGCATTCAAATTCCAAATATGTAAACGGACGAAGGTATAGTACTGCTCATTTCCTTTTTAAAAATCTAAAATGATTTAAAAAAAAAAAAAAAAAAACGAGCTTAAAAGGCAGAGTGCTCTGTGGTATAAGGGCTCTGTAAAGTGTCAACAGGCGTGACTGAGAAACGAACAGCCAGTGTTGCATCTTCAGAAGGCCTCAGAAGCTCAGTCGCCACGCGCAGGAAGTGGTGCTCCGACGCGCAGGAAGTGGTGCCCTGACGCGTCGGTGGCGGGCCGCTCTCTGAATGAAAAGACTCCTCCCGTTTGGGAGCACATCAAGCGAATGGGAGCGCTGTGTCCCCCCCGGGCGCTGGGGCGGGACCCTGTTTGACACCATCTTCAGCGCCATCTGCATAGGGCAGGGCTGGGGCGTGCTGCTGGGGCTCTGGGGCTCTTCCATGCATTTATTCAGCTCCGTGTCTGTAGTATCCAGGGCCTGGATCTCCCCAACTATCCCTGCTACCATTGTTCCTCTAGGGCCCCCCTCTAGGGCACTGTCACCTCACCCAGCCCCCCCCCCCCCTTCTCCCTCCCTCCAGTTGCGTGCTGGGGCTGCATGCTAAGAGCATTTTAGCAGATAGCTGTCGGAATGTTGCGGAAATCTCCAGAGATGGACCGGCTTGTGCTCGAGGTTGTTAGGCCTTGTGAAGGAGAACAAAGACATGAGAGTGATCCTGGTTCGTCCCTGTCACCCAGCGCCTTGAATATCATCTCCCCTGCTAAACCCCCCCCCCCCCCCCCCCCACCCCCGAACCTTCCCATGATGCTTGTATTCCCAAGCCGGTGTAATGGAGCGATTCCCTGGGCTGTTGCGTCACTGGCTTCACCTGTCTTAGACATCCTCCTCTGCACGCTGGGATTTGCCGTTTGATTGGCTGTTCCGATTCCCTCCCAGCTCACTTCCTGTGCAGAGCAGCCAGGTCACGTGATCAGGGATCGCAGTGTGTGGCCCGTCCAATTTCCAATAAACCTCCTGAATTCACGACATAATATTGAACATGGCTCTGTTCCCCACTCAGGGCTTGACACAATAAATAGTGTAGATTAGAAAATCTGAGATAATATAAGAACACTGATCTTATTTCCAGGTGTGTATCTCTCTCCCTCTCTCTCTTTCTCTCTGTCTCTCTCTCTCTGAATAGATAATATTTGCGTATTTTTAATAATTTATTGAGAGCCGGATTTCTATTAGTGAACGCGAACTTCCAGTGGAGGGCTTTCGTACGACTGCAGAGTTTCGACGAGGACTCCCTCCCCGAGTCCAGGGACGTCCGGCTGGATGAAAGCAGTCTCTGCTTTCGTCGTTCTGGACCCTCGAATGTGCGCTTGGGGAGAGCAGATGTCAGCGCGCCGTAAACAGGAGCCAGGCGCTGCGTCCCACCGCGTCCCAGTGACAGGGAGATGGGGGGGGGGGAGGTGAGGGGGGAGGAGGGGGGGCAGGGAGAGGCGCACTCTCCGTAAAGGCCATCTCCGCTGGGCCGTCTCTGAACTCATTCCGAAGTCCGGCTGCGGCACCGGTGGGCAGTTGCTGTGGGCCTCGCCACTGCGTCATACCGAGGGGCGGGCGGGGGTGGAGGGGGGCGCGTGGTCAAGGTTTTTGAATGTGTCCTTCTCTGGGGCCAAGGCCCTTTTAGAGGCTCGTCCCGACTAATTGAGGGGGGGACAGGCTTTCACCTGTGGCCACGGGACACGCCCGCAGTTAGCTTTCCCCACAATCACAGTGAAGAGACCCTTCCTGTAGACGGCAACATTTTGAGGTAGACTCTTATTACCAAGCAGAATTTTCTCATGAATAATTCATTTATTTTTATAAATGCTAATTCGGGCGGTCTGAGTACTGAAATTAACCGAAGGAGGAATTCCATGCGTTGTTTTCAGAGCGAGATTCCTGCTTTACCACTAAAGCCAATCTCTCCTCACCCCCTTTGAAATGGCAGCGTGAACCTTGTGTGCTCTTTTTGAGATCCTTTTCTCTGTGTGTGTGTGCCTGTGCGTGCGTGCGTGCGTGCGTGCGTGTGTGAATGTGTATATGTGTATGTGTGTGTGCGTGTATGTGTGCGTGCGTGCGTGTGTGAGCGTGCGTGCATGTGTGTGTGTGTGTGTGTGAGTGTGTATGTGTGTGTGCGTGCGTGCATGCATGTGTGCGTGCGTGCGTGCGTGCGTGCGTGCGTGCGTGCGTGCGTGTGTGTGTGTCCACTCACAGTATTTGCTTTAGAAGGGCTCCTTCCATTTTAAACGTTGGATTTCACATGAAACAGAGCTGACACAGTGTTCTTTTTCCCAGTAATTTCCCAGCTTTGGAAGGGACCGCAGGACCACCTGGACAGCACACCAGCCCCCCCTGCCCCCCCCCCGTCCCCCCCGTCCCCCTGCACCCCCGGTCTGATGAGCGTCCAGCTTTCCGCCCCCCCCCCCCCCCCCCCCCGATAACAAATAGCCAGAAAACCGCGGCCCTTTTTCGGGGAGTTCTGGTTCCCGCCCAGCGCCTCTCCCTCTGCTCCTTAAAGCATCCAGCAGCTGCCTGGCGTGTCACGTCCAAACGGCCGTTAAAAAACGCGGGGTCCAGGGTGTGACACGAGTCCGCCGAGAACCGCCCCCCCCCTGCACCCCCCCACCCCGGGCGGCCCCCATCGTAGACTGCGGCAGGACCAGATACAACGGGAGCGTACATTCCTCCCCCCCCCTGACTGGACTTTGACCGAAAAACAGTCTGGAGCCGCTGGCCTGTGGAACACGGGTGAGAGGAACGCCAGGCGGGACAGGAGGGACAGGAGGGTCCCACTTGGTGCATTTAGGGTGGATCATTTTTAGAAGATTCAGTGAAAAAAAGAAAAAAAAAGAAAATTGGCACTAAGTTTGCTGACTTTTAATAAGGGCCTGAATACCAATCTCCTTTGAGGAGATTGACGATTCGGAGGTGACCGGGAGCAGCGCGTTTGCTAAATTGCTCTGACGATATTACAGGCCTTGTTATGTTATTGTGTCAGCACAACCCTCCCAATAACTGCCTTGGCTTCCTGTAGATGCGTTAGGAGAGAGCGTGCTGCTGATCGTTAACTGACACTGTTTTACTGCGCTGCAGTTAATATACACTCGCTGTGGCACCAGAACACTGAGTGCAGGCGAAGTCCCCAAATTCAGTCATCATCATTTGGGGATGATTTTTCACCTGATCAGCAGAGGGGTGGTGGTGGCTCTACTCTCCATCTGCTTTGTAAAGTATGAGCCTGCATTTCATGCATCATTGCATCATGCCGAGGTAGCCCCCCCCCCCCCCCCCCAATATCTACGTAAACAACGTCTAATCCTTTGAAGAGCAGTTTTTTGGAATGCAATTTTTTTCGGTGTTCTAGAACTTCACTGCTTTCAGTCACCAGCAGTGATTGTGACATCATCAGCATTAGAATGTTCAGTTACAAACATTCTAACCACATATTTCTGATCCCACAGCTTAGAGGGTTAAGTACAGCCACTGGCCACTCCTATAGTTTTGAATGATATTTATACTGGCCATCACAATATTGTTCAAAAGCAACAATTGTTAGAATTGTTGTAGCAGCAGGTCCCGTCGTGCAGGCCCTGTCGTGCAGGTCCCGTCGTGCAGGACCTGTCGTGCAGGTCCCGTCGTGCAGGACCTGTGGAATGCCGTAAAGGGCCCTGTCATAATGCATGTGGCCGTTAAGTGGAATTAAAACTTGATCTTGACACATTTTCATTCGGTCCAAAGCATTCTTCCTCGTCCCTTCAGTCCTCAAGAATAACTTTTCAAAACGCTGTCCCTTCTTACCTTTTCCGTGCTGTTGGGGGGTGAGGGGGTTGGGGGTTGGGGGTTGGGGGGTGAGGGGGATGGGATGAGTTGGGGGGTGAGGGGGTTGGGGGTTAGGGGTTGGGTGGTAGGGGGGTTGGGTTGGGGGTTGTGTGGGTTGGGTTGTGTAGGTTGGGGGTTGTGTGGGTTGGGTTGGGGGTTGGGTGGTAGGGGGTTGGGTTGGGGGTTGTGTGGGTTGGGTTGGGGGTTGGGTGGTAGGGGGGTTGGGTTGGGGGTTGTGTGGGTTGGGTTGAGGGTTGGGTGGTAGGGGGGTTGGGTTGGGGGTTGTGTGGGTTGGGTTGTGTAGGTTGGGGGTTGTGTGGGTTGGGTTGGGGGGTTGGGTGGTAGGGGGGTTGGGTTGGGGGTTGTGTGGGTTGAGGGGTTGGGTGGTAAGGGGGTTGGGTTGGGGGTTGTGTGGGTTGGGTTGGGTGGTAGGGGGGTTGGGTTGGGGGTTGTGTGGGTTGGGGGGTTGGGTGGTAGGGTGGTAAGGGGGTTGGGTTGGGGGTTGGGGGTTGGGTTGGGTTGGGGGGTGAGGGGGTTGGGTTGGGTGGTAGGGGGGTGCGTACCCCCACAGATCCCCGTTATTAGTCCAGGTTTTAATTTACCCAGCGCTGCTTTGTCCCCGGCCCGGCGGTGTCTCTCCCGCCCGTAGCTTATTATCCGCGCCGCCGCCCGCGTGCCGGAGACCGGCGGACATGTCTGCGAGATTCCTCAGCTCCTCTGCGCAGTCACGTTGACTCCCAAAACCTCCCCCTCCCCACCCCCCCCTTCTTCTTCTTCTTCTCCCCCGTCTGTGGACCCAGGGAACCCCCTGATGGAGGAGAGTGATGTTCTAAACAGGCTGACTCTGTGTGCACTCGTGTCCCGCAAGAGCACACAGTTTTTTTTTTTTTTTTAGTAGCTGCTAGGAATTAGCAGAAGTGTAACTGGCGCAGTTATGAGGCTGTGCTCTTGAAGTGTTCCACTGAGTTTCGGTCAAAGTTCTTACAAAAACTATCGCTACTTTGTTTTATTTGGTCCCTTGCAGGTTTTAGTGGAATTAGAGTTGTATGAAACACCTTTAATATGAATAATGAACGCACTGACTTAATCTCATATTTAATATCAATTTTCGGACACTTCCTTTGAGGTCATCCAGCCTAGCAGATGTTTTGAAACGACACACTTTTATTTATTTAGTTTGGCACATTGCATTAATGTGACTGTTTGTTAGAATTAAACCGGGTATGGGCCATTTTGGAGAAACACCTAAACACTAAAAAAACTAAACCTGTTGAATCAGTCTTATTTAAGCTTGTTTATGCTAAATGTCCCAATCTATCACATAAACACATAAAAGCAATTTTTCCTTTCCTCCTGGTAGTTTCCACTGTAATCCTCCCGTGTTTGCCTTGTGAAACAGGAGTCAGGTTCAGTAGAAAAAGTGTCGCTACAGGCTGTAAACTTTCATAAACTTTGTCCCAGATCTTCTCGTGCCTTGCTGGGCTGGAGAAGGCCGCGGGGAAGGGGTGGGTGAAGGGGGGGTGATGCTTCGGGATGACACGCTGGGGAGGAGGGAGGGGGGGCTGCAGGGACACGCTCACTTTTGTCGCTGGTGAGCGGGCTGTGAAAATGCCTGACATGATCACGCTGGTGAGCCGGCTGCAGCTGGAGAGGATTAGAGCCCTGAGCAGAGCTGGGATCCAGGAATGTGCTCAGAATCACCAGGGGATTGGCAGGGGACAGAGGTCCTCCCTACTTATTTACCCATGTACTCTAAAACACAGAGACATGTAACACATGCACACATGTACGCACGCACACACACGCAGACACACACACACACACACACACACAAACACTTGCATACACACGCACACATGCGCATGCACGCACGCACACACACACACACTCACTGTGACTACACGCATGAATCACATCGAGTAAAATAACCTCTTAGGGGACATACAGCACCTCAAAGTCTTTGTAGTGAAATTCAAAAAAACATACCAAAAAAGAGGAGTTTTAGGAAAGAGCAAGTTTTGAAGGAAAAACTAAACCAAAACAAATCTAAATAGTAGATTAAATGAATACAGGCATGTTGCAGTGCAGTACAGTACAAGTGTTTTGTTTTTATAATTTTTTCTTTGGCATTTTCTTCTGTTCAGGCTGTCACACACTGATGATCTCTATTTTAAAACGATTACCCTTCTTCCCTTCAGGTCCCGTACACAAGTCACCTTTAGTTTTTTCTTCTTCTTTCGTCTCATTTCCCGTTTTTATTTATTTATTATATTTCGTAAAACCGGGCTGAGCCTTCGGCCCCCTCCTGATTAGAGCACTCCAGTCCTTAAGCGGAGGGGAACCCCTTCATTTTCCCTGACGGGCTCAATCGCGCTGTCTGAGCCCCCCCGCCCCCCCGCCCCCTGCCCCCCCGCCCGCCACCTAGCCGCTCGCTTCGGCTGCGCTAATGATGATGCGCTGGGGGGGGGGGGGGGGCACTCCAGCCAAGCGCTGATTTAAAGAGCTCTGTCAGCTACCCAGACTGCCAGACTGCATCCCAATTACGCCTCTTTGTCTTTGCTCAGATCCTCCTCTTCCAGCCACTTAAGGTAGCAACGCTCTGGAAGTGATGAATTAACCTTTTGAGTGTGCCACTCTGCTCTGCGTGTGCATATCATGGCCGTGCACAGTCAGGACTGTGGAGGTGTTTGTCTCACACTGAAATGTGGATGCGCCTAAGAAAGTTGAATGCGGTGGTGTAACAAAATAGTGCTTGGCTAGATTTGCTTCATACGCTGACAGAGTGACACTGAAAAAACAGCTGGCCCACATTTGCTGTTATCTCATGGTATCTCTAGTTGGCTGTATAAATTGTTTTGGGCTGGGTGCTGTTTTATTTTCAATATTTATTTAAGTTGATTATTTAAGTTCAGTTGAACTTTAATTTTTAAGGTTTGGAATTTTAGATCCAAAAAGCAGAGAGTTTGCATATCGAAGTGTGGTGCTCATTTAAGGCGTGAGATCACAAATATGGGATTATAATTTTCTTAACTGAACATTCTAACGCTGATGTCACAACCACTGCTGGTGACTGAAAGCAACCGAGTTCTAGAACACTGACCTTTGGAAAAAAAACATTTTTTTCCTCCAAAATACCTGCTTTTCAAAGGGTTAACTTTGTACACTAGGTCAGTTTTCTTCCTTATAGACTGTTTTCTCGAGAACACGCTATTAAAATATCTCACTCAGCCACTGCCCATTTACACACTGGCCTGGGTTCCATTTGGTACGTCTTTAATTTTGCTTTCAAATAAATGTGAGTGTTAGTTTTTTCAGCAACTAATTTCTATTCACTTTGGTGATCACAGTACTCACACTTAGCCAACATACAATTTTAGGGTAAATTTTTTTTTTTTTACTGGATCTAGGCCATGTGTAGGACTTCACATCTGCACTTTCAAAGTGTCCTTTCATGGATACGTGTTCCGTCCCACCCATCGCTGTGTGTGTTCTAAGGGCTTTTCATACATCATACACATTGGAAAAGTGTCTGATGGTTATTATTTGAAATGCATAAAAAAATACCCACCCTGATGTCTGTCCTCATGTGTACTCCAGTTACTGTAAACCGGAGGGGAACAGAAGCAGGCCTCCAGGGTTTTAAGGCCTGTACAGTTAAATGGGAGGGAACAGTTTTAAGCACTGAGTCACCACTTTCCACCCCCCCCACCCCCCACCCCTATCCTGCCTCTCACAAGCTGTGGCACCTGGAGGAGGAAGAGGAGGGGGCGGGTGTCTTGGGTGTGGCTGAGAGGAAGAGTCATGTTTTTAATGGGGTGCGTGTTTTGGCACGTCCCTCAGCGTCCCTGTCTTTTTTAATGAGCCCCAGCTTGCATGGGCCTCAGGAGCCTGTGTAGTCCCCGTCGTGCAGGTCCCGTCGTGCAGGCCCCGTCGTGCAGGTCCTGTCATGCAGGTCCCGTCGTGCAGGTCCCGCCGTGCAGGCCCTGTCGTGCAGGTCCTGTTGTGCAGGTCCTGTGGAATGCCGTAAAGGGCCCTGTCATAACGCATGTGCCCGTTAAACAGCGGCTGAAGTTTCACTTTCCTTTTCTCTCACGCATGCGGTGATAGGCAAAACTGTCTCTACATAGGCCATTTTTATTTGTAACTGCAAATTATATATTTTTGTAAGAGTTTATTGTTTCAGTGTCGCAGAAACATTGGCAGTGCGTTTTAAAGCCCGGCTGCTTTTTCTCATTTCTGATATGCCGGCCCCTCCCTGGGCTCAGGTGCGGAGCGCTGTTTTGAATTACGTGTTTCAGTTTGAAAAAGCGTTGTGTTCCCGACGCTCGAGAGTTCCCCTCGCTGAAAGAATCAGGGGCTTGGAGAGGTAAATAAATAGAGTGCCTGGTTAGCGCGTGGCTTCCATTGAGGGGAAAGTGCGGTTAATGGTGGTTTGTGTCACGGTGACCGGCCCTCGCTGTGCTCACCATGATTAGCGTAGGTTAGGGAGCGACTTTTTCAGGCCTGGCTGTGAGAGAGAGAGAGAGAGAGAGAGAGAGAGAAAGAGGGGGGGAGTAAGAGAGCGAGAGGAAAGAAGAAAAAAAATTCAAACAAAGAGAAAAGAGTGTGAGGGTTTGGCAGCAGGGGTGTGTGTGTGTGTGGGGGGGGGGTGTAAGGG
>CM077290.1:59977778-59990278 GCA_039654925.1 Anguilla pacifica | reverse complement strand
CCACACGTCGGAAAGCCCAGTCCAACCACATCAATCAGGACAGTTTGAAAAAGATTTTCTTTTTTGTAATTTCTGTTAGTGATGTGTAAGGCCCTGTAAGCACCCTCCTTTCCCAGAGCACTCCAGGGAGAGGGGGAAAGCTGCTCATTAAAGCTGCACTTTGGGACTGGCACGAATCCTCCACCGAGGAGCTCTTTCTCAGGGGTCAAATTACCTGCCTGTATTTACCATGGGTTTATAACCTAATAACCTATTTAGTGAACTTCAGAGAAAAGAAGTGTGTACTATTATTTTTATTTTGTGATAGAAATAGAACCCTCTGTCTAACACATGGGGTAGTAGGGAAAAACATGGCTTCCTGGTACAAAGAGGCTTCCCGCTGACTTTGTGAAACTTGGGAAAATTATAGGATTTGTTTAACTACTCGATTTTATATTTTAATTTTGGCAGTTGAAAGAGTTTGAGTTTACTGTAACGCTGGCAATGGTTTTGTATGTTATGGAAAAGCCGTTATGGGTTATAATTTCATAATAATTCCGCGCAGGTAAGAAATTTCTATTATATATATGGTTGCAATTTACTCTCTGACAGTCAAACTGGATGCACTGTTGTATTTTTCAAAAGACAAACAGAACTTGAATTAAATGAGAGAGAATCAGGTACATATTAATTCAAGTGATAAGGCCAGGGTCCAGTATTACTTTAAATGCTATTCTAGTAGTCGGTGAATGTAATTGATAAACCGCTCGATCTTGTGACCACACTGAGAGTCCTTTAGCTTCACAGGAAAATGCTCAGGGTTTGTAGCATTCTGACAGAGTTGGTTTTACTGCGGTTGGCTTTTGGACCCATTAACTCCGCTTTGCTGAATTAGCAGCAAATATCTTTTTTCTGCGCATGTGCTCTCAGTAGCAAGCCACTTCATTTCTCCCCCGAATTACAATATTTAAGAGGAAGTGGATTTTTACCTTGTTGTGAAATTGCGTTTTTTAGGGTAATGAGTCAGATCCAGTTCCTCCCCTGCTCTGCTTGCAGCCATGGTTCTGGTGCACCGTGGAGGATCTGCCTGTGGATATTAACACTGATCTAGCGTGCAGCCTGCGACATGTACAGCCAGATAGCGATACAGTGTAATTACACTTCAGAGGATCTGATCTCTTTCTTGGCTGGATCCACCAGCAAGTAGCAACGTCTTCAGAGCAGGTCAATGAGATGACAAATGGCAAACCACCTTCTGTAATTACAATTTGATCACCATGCTGTGTTTAGTATAAATAAGAGATATTATCCAAAAAAAAAAAAAAAAAAAAGAAATACAACAAAGAATAATGCCACATTATTCGGGCGAGACACGCGGCGTTTTGGGGCGGGGCCTGTGCTCTTCTCATGCGTCAGCATCGCGGGGAGCGCTGTGAGTGACAGCCGCCAACTCCGCCGTAAGTAGACGGGCGGTTTGATTGACGCCCGGAGAGCTGTCACTCGGGGAACGGCCCGTAAGAGGAAGAGGGACCGAGCGCGAAGGCGGCGTTCCGTTGAATCGCTCTTTTTTGTCTGGTGGGGCCCTGCCAGGTTATAATTGCTCGTCCTTTTCCTTCGCTGCAGATTCCCCCGTTACTGCTACCAGCAGCGTCTCCTCTCCAGACAGGATGTCTTCTGAACATTCACAAGGCTGCACAGTTTAACCCCTGATTTGCCTTTCGTTTTGAGTGCAGAGCACTGTGTGCATGTGTGTGTGCGTGTGTGTGTGTGTGTGTGTGCATGTGTGTGCTTGAGTGTATATATTTGAAATGTATGTTGGAAACATGATGAAAATACACTCTGGTGTCAATGTAAAGATCTTTGACTAGAATTCCTATTTTATCTGTCTGTCTGTCCATCTGTCTGTCTGTCAGACAGAGGAGTTCTTTAGAGGTGAGACAGACAGACAGAGAGAGAGAGTTCTTTAGAGGTGAGACAGACAGAGAGAGAGAGTTCTTTAGAGGTGAGACAGACAGAGAGAGAGAGTTCTTTAGAGGTGAGACAGACAGAGAGAGAGAGTTCTTTAGAGGTGAGACAGACAGACAGAGAGAGAGAGTTCTTTAGAGGTGAGACAGACAGACAGACAGAGAGAGAGAGTTCTTTAGAGGTGAGACAGTGCCCATTTTGCTTTCCATTTGTTTTAAATTCCTGCTCTTACCAGAACCGTTTGTTTTTATTCCATGTTTCCCCGTCCCTGCCCGTGTGCTGGTGACCCCCGGCTCTGTTAAAGGTAAGTGTGCCTTTCCTCCTGTCCTCCTGTCCTCTTATCTCCTCCTGTGTCACCTGCAGTTCAGCACACAGCCCAGCGGACTGACCGCCTAAAGACGCCAGCCTGTTTCCAGAACCCCTGACACGAGCAGAATTATAAACGTAATTAAACATGTTTAGAAAGGAGCCGGCTTATTTATTTATTTTAATTAAGTGCACTTGTGCCAACTGCAATGCCCGTGGCAACCAGGGAGAAACACCTTGGGCAATAAAAGACGAATGTAAACCGTGTCAGCTGAGGAGGAATGGATGTGTGTGTGGATCAGAGACAGACTCTGTGCTGCGTCCCGTTGAAGGCCATGTGTAATGCATTCGGACAGAAGAACATGGGTGAAGGAGCCTTAATGGGGGACATAAAAAAATGAAAAATTGTTAAAAACTTTGTGTATTTCCAATAATGTTTGTGTGTGTGTGTGTGTGTGTGTGTGTGTGTGTGTGCATGTCTGCCCGGTTGTGTGTGTGTGTGCGTGTCTGCCCGGGTGTGTGTGTGTGTGTGTTAAATGTATCAGTCAGCACTAAGGCTGTCTGTGTCACTGGGGTCTGTGTGTTTGTGTGTTTGTGTGTGTGTGTGTGTGTGTGTGTCTGTGCCCAGGTCTGTGTGTGTGTGTGTGTGTGTGTGTGTGTGTGCCCGGGGGTGTGTGTGTGTGTGTGTGTCTGTGCCCGGGCCCGGGTGTGTGTGTGTGTGTGTGTGTGTGTGTGTGTGTGTGTGTCTGTTCCCAGGTGTGTGTATGTGTGTGTGCCCGGGTGTGTGTGTGTGTGTGTGTGTGTGTGTATGTGTGTGTGCCCGGGTGTGTGTGTGTGTGTTAAATGTGTCAGTCTGCACTAAGGCTGTCTGTGTGAGACTGGCTCTGCAGCAGAGCTGCAGCTGATGGCTGGAGGGCTGCAGTCAGACATGCTCAGCAGCCACAGCCTCTCTCTCCTTTGTCTGGGCTGGTCTCGCTCGCCCGCTGCACTGCGGTTATTGACCGTTGTTTAATGACACCGCGCCCCCCCCCACCCCCTCGCCGCCGCCCCCCCCCCCCCGCCGCCCCCCCCCTCGGCCCGGTCGCGCCGGTAATTGTTTTTTGTTGCTCGCGGAGGATTTGTTAAAAGGGACCCTCAGGTGCGGCTGTGGGGACGGCCAGCCCAGCCCTTCGTCCCCGAGGCCTGAGCGGGAACTTTGCGTGCGCGGGCGGGCGGGCGGGGCACAGGGCCACAGGGCCAATCAGAGCGGGGCGGCCCCTGGAGAGAGAGCAGGGGAGGGGCATCGCTCGCGTTCTGCCCCCCGGGCCAAACGTACGTGGGGTACTCGCGGTAAACAACCCAGCAAGCACACGCCAGCGACTACTGACACACGCCAGCGACTACTGACACACGCCAGCGACTACAGACACACGCCAGTGACTACAGACACATGCCAGCGACTACAGACACACGCCAGCGACTACAGACACACGGCAGGGACTACTGACACACGGCAGCGACTACAGACACACGCCAGCGACTACTGACACACGGCAGCGACTACAGACACACGCCAGCGACTACTGACACACGGCAGCGACTACAGACACACGCCAGCGACTACTGACACATGCCAGTGACTACAGACACACGCCAGCGACTACAGACACACGCCAGTGACTACAGACACACGGCAGCGACTACAGACACACGCCAGCGACTACTGACACACGCCAGCGACTACAGACACACGGCAGCAACTACAGACACGTCCTCTAACACGTCTTCATGCTTGCTAGGAGGAAAAACACTGTATATCCTTCTAAGACCCGGCAGTTCATTTTTGACATGAGTCTCTGGTCTTACCCTCAAAAACCATATACTCTACTAAGGACAATTCAATTAAAATAAATAATATTTTTGATTTCATATATTATCGCTGCTATCAATATTGTCGATGTCAATGTTTTTGTCATCTAAGACACCGATTATTATGTCAAAGAAATTTAAATGGATAAACTTTATTTCTGCCAGGTCTCAGGAAGATATGTATATACATATGTGTGTGTGTGTGTGTTTGTGTGTGTGTTTGTATGTACTCAAAGCTCACTGAATAGAAGGGGATGCAGGACAGTGACTGTCAGGAATTTTTCCATTTGGCAGTGTGCGTGTGTGTGTGTGTGTCTGTGCGTATGTGTGCGTATGTGTGTGTGTGTGTGTGTGTCTGTCGAGGTGGCACACAAAGAACACAGAAATGTTTCTTTTTTGTCCCCTAAACACCCCCCCCCACCTCACCTCACCCCCCTCACCTCCCCTCACCACCCCCTCACCCCTCCTCTGCCCCCCCCCCCCATGGTCGAGGAGCGGAAAAAGAGGTCGCACATCCTGATAATTGTCCTGCGCGGCCCGCGCGGCGGTTTTGTCAACATCTTTGAAAGGGAACGGGCGTGCGGGGCTAAATGGAGCAGGAAGAGATGTGCCACTGGACTTTTAGTCCATTAGTTTGCTCTGCCAGCGCCTCGCTAAGGAGCACCTCTAATGGGTTTTCAGCAATAATTACCGTCTTTCTGTCCTCATTCAATTTAACATGACATGTGCTGGTTCAAGTCCCGGCACACACAGATCTGCTCTCCGCTCTAAACACACATTTTCAGACCCCGCGAGCCGGTCTGCGGCGCTATGATGTGCAGCGCTAACAGCTGTTCTCAGCGTTGTTGTTGTTATTTTTCATTCCGAAACTTGCTTTTTTATGAGCTTCACAGCGTTTTAGCTGAATGTGCTGCATACCTTCTTACTGGTTGCAAGATTGGGTTATATTTCGTATAATTTTGTGTTCTGAAGATCTGTGTTTTAATACACTCGAATGTGTAATCCATTTATTTTATATGTGTTCATATATGTCAAGAGAAGCCTCCTGATCATAGGCAGCAACGTGTTGAAAGCTGTGGGGAAAGGGACAGGAGGCAGAGGGGAAAAAGGCTTTCGAGGCTTTGAGCATTGCATGGAAGTCGCTTTCTTTCAGACTTGTCTCTTTATTCTGTGAGTAGATTGATGGACGCATTACTGAAACGTTATCTCAGGAAGTAAAAGGGCCTTATTAGGCCGCGGAAAACAAACAGGCATAAACTGGCGCTTTTGGCTTTGATATGAACTCATATTTCATCGCTCAGCACCCCCGAGTTGGCCCAGAGCGGGGCAGTCTTACGCCCCTGGGTGGTGTCACGCCCAATCCTCATTAAATGCACACTTCAAAATGAAAGCCCAGCAGGTAGAAAAACTCCATTTTAAGAAGTGCAGCACATCAGCCAAACACTGTGAAGCCCATGAAACGGGTCTCACGCTTTACAGTACACCCCCACGCCCCCCCCCCACCTCCTCCTCCCCCAGAAGAAAGTCAAAGAGCAAACATAAAACACAAACGACAGCTTAGCTTGACTAGTTTACCTCTCTCATGTTGAGCCTCATTACTCAAACATCACTAGGCGTACACACGATGGTGGGGATTCATAAAGAAATAGGTACAGGTGGATGGGAACGGACCCTTGCTGTGGTTCCCTAGTTCATCAGGAGCTTGGTGATAAAATTAACGTTGGAGCTGCAGCTGCATCAGGCTTCTCAGAGCTCAGGTCTGCTCAGGGCTCAAACAATGGTGGGAATGAATCTGATTACCAAGAAACCTGCTGGCCAGTACAAAGAAAATCCTGGTGACTTACGGGCATTGCTTTGTCACTGAAGTGTAACTGGTTTTTCATTTAAGTCAGAATTTGTCACCGTATGTTGAAAATTCAGTAATCACATAACAGTAATTCCATATCTTATATACCAGGGTAACTGTCTGAATAAAATCTGAACATTTGCTGAACTTTAAGGACTAGCTTTCCTCTGATTATCTCACTACAGACACCAGGAAAGACTTTGCTAAACTGAAGCAGGACCTTTAGGCGATGTATCACTGCAGTGCCGCTTTGAGTGATATTCATTCTGAATAGCTGCTGACTGTGAATATTGAGAACATGACCAGAACAATATTCTCTTTCTCACATGAATAGAATTCCCCACTGTTCACATTTACAGGGGGGAACCCACTACTGTATTTAGTGTTTTTCATTTTATATACCTAAACCCTACCCGTGTAGATCCAGCTAATTCTGAAGTATCTAAGTCTTGGGTAGCAGCCAAAATGATCCATCTAGCTACATGCAGTTGTCGAGACACCAATCTATACTTTTCCTGCTAATAGAAAAAAGGTCAGGAAAAAGAGTGGCCAGTTTTCAGAATAGGGTGCGCCATGATTCACCTGCTGCTGACACTTATGAGTAGCACCACCTGACTGAAAGTATGAAATCACATGACCTGCTGATAAGTTCTACTTGGCATTCCCTTGGATACCAAGGGAATGTCCAAAAAAAAAAAACTCCAGAGCTTGATGCTACTGTGCATTTGTAGTTGTGAAATACATATACCTGAAGCAGACAGCCTAGCTTGCAGCCAGTGCTGCCTGTATGTAGTCCAGCCAGATGTGGACCAAATACACAATTGTTTCAAGTGTTTGCAATTAAAATAATATGTTAGATACAGTATATCTGAAGTGTTTTCATATTCAGTGCTGCAAAGGGGTTTATCATTTGAAGTATTATCTTCTCGATAAAAACAAACGGGCTGAGGTAGGTCATATATTCACATGTGGCTTTCACACAGTCCTAACTGAAATCACCAGTCAGACTGTATGCATCTATAAATGTTATTGATGTACCTGTTATTACACCATATGATCCTATATATCTGGACATTTCCAAATAAATACCGTAGCACTTTGAGGCATTCTTGAACACACTCCAGTACTTTTTGAATGCCTTTTAAAACACACGCCTGAATCAAACCACTTCAGGTATTTTAATGGCGAATTTCAAAGTACATTTGTTCAGAGTATGCAATTTAGTTGACGTCATGCGTGGGGGAAAAAAAAGGTTCCCTTGAATCCGGGGAACATCGAAAACAAATCATTTCTCTGTAAACTGGAGTCCGAGCTCCTCAGGGGGCTGGTTTGGCAAAAGCTAGGACACAGACAGCTTCAGACCGGAGCCTTCTAGAGAGTTCTAGAGAGGTTCTCGTTCTAATCTCAGGTAAAAAAAAAAAGAAATATATTCCTGGGAGATCACCTGCGGAGACACTCTCACTTAGCGCACAGACCCATACCCGCCCCCCACCCCATGCCTGGTGCTCATGACCCCCCCCCCCCCCCTTTCCTGGCTTCTCAAGGACAATAAAGTTTACAGGATCAATACCGTAGAAGAGCTCTGCCCGCGGTAGGTAATTGTTTTAGCATGCAGCCATTCTAAAGAACTCAGAGGTAATTTTTGAGAGATGAATCATTACAAAAAGCACTGCCCATTCTTTTTGTTTTTTTTTCTATTCTTTTTTTATTCTTTCTGAACAGTCTTTGTTCAGGAAATTGTTTCAGAAACAGTGCGGCCGTGGGATTCTCTGAATATGTCATTTGCTGACACTCAAAGAACTTAAGTTACATAAGATTAATGTGCATCAGAAGAACAATAAATGCAATCAAATGTACTTACATTTAAGTGTGAAAAATTCATGCTGCTCATATTTTATCTCTCCTGATATGATACTATTGAAGGGCTTCTCAGGAGAACTGTGAGTATGTAACAAACTCATTCACAGAACAATCCCTTCGAAACCGTTTCTGTAGTAGCCGATAACATGGATAATATTGAATTTTCGTTGTGATGACTGTAAATGTCATAACATCTTACATAAACATAGATTTACAAAATATGTCAACATTATTATTCCACTTTTTTTCATTTTGAATCTCTGAAATCCAATATATAACATAAAAATACTTAATGTGAATATTACGCAAACATTTTAATGTATTCTCAAATATATTTTGTTTATGTAGTTTCAAATCCATTCCTGATTTAACTTTCTGAATTCACTTAATTTATTATTAAAATCTTTCAATGTCATGGAGAATTATAAGAAGTACATGAAAATACTGTCAATATGTATTTTACCCAGGTTAATTTGTAACAAGTGCTCCTGCTGATGCAATAAATAATATAATCTATTTAAAGTAAAAGCAAGATACATATGGTATCGCTTACACCTTAATTGTATGATAATAAATCTTTATTGTAATACATGTTTGTATTTAAAAAATCCTCTCGGGCACATTAGCGCATTGCGCGCCTAATACCAGCCCAGCATTAATATCAGACTTAATTTAGTTGTGCAGGAGTGTAGCGTTGCTCCCAGTCATGATGTACGTCCCGATAAAGGGTGTGAGCTTTTGTCCTTATTCTAAGTAAGTGGTTTTAATTTTTTCCCTCGTGCTGATGAGTGTATAGGAGCTCAGGGTGTGCGTGCGCAGTGATGATGTTCCCTTTCATAAACGCCCCGCGCTCATTACTCCGTCCGCCTGCGCGCAGGACACTCGTGCCGCTCGTCGGAGACGCCTCCAGAAAAGGTGGCTGCGGTCGCCATCAGCAGAGCTGTCACCGGGCGGAGCGGGGGGGCGGACCGGGGGGGCGGAGCGGGGAGGCGGGTCGTTTAAGCACTTCATTATCGCTCTCGCTGAGGCCGCGCGCGCTCGCCGTTTCAGACCGTCTGTCTGACTGCAGACTACGCCTTGCGATCCCCACAGTGGACCCGTCAGGTTCCTGCAGCGGGGCGGCGAGAAAGGGAGGGGGGGGGGAGAATAGGAAATAGAATCATAACAGATCTTCGCCCCTTTCCTGCTGAGTGGATGTGCGGTTCTGCCAGATCAGACTGGTTATTCTTGAACACATGTACTGTATTAGACTGCCCCAGGAAATATGTAACCATAATTTCTTTTGCGCTAAGTGTGAACTTAGACACACTTACAAGCATCAGCTGGATCCCCTTTGTCTGCAAGTCAACATTCATTATATTTAGATTTTTTCTCTATTTTTGGCGGAAAGAAGAAGAAATCGTTGGCACAGTCATTGACTGCCTTCATTTAAATTAGCTTTAAGTATGCATAATTTAAACATTTGCTTTAATTATAAAAGGAGATTATACTTGGCAGACACCAGCACATCTTTACAGGGTTCATACAACGCTTTTATTACAGTGAATTAGAGATTATTGGAATGTCACCAGATGACAGCCCTTGTGAATCTATAGACAGCTGCCTGTGTAGTTAGTGGAGGGTAATGGTGGAGACAGGTGATATATTTTTCAATGAGCGTTTTGACGATAACTTTTGCCCCTCATTATAGAGTAGGCTACACCCTCTGTCTCTCTCTCCTGTTTCCTTGCCATGTCTTGTGTTAATTGTACAGTATTTACTCTTTGAAGACCTTTAAATTGCCCTAATTGCTGTGCAAACAGTTATTTATTATCGAGCGTGCTTGGCTGAGGAATGGCCTTATTCCACCGCCTCAGAGTGTTCCCTGTGTGGCATCAAACCCAAAATGCTGCTGCCACATATTTTCTAACCGGCTCTTCATAATGCGTGCAGAGGAAGGTTAAAGGTAGAGTTATCTTTGGAATTTTAAGACTACACATAAAAGTCCGTGCGCACGTTGTGCAGGGACTCAGCCTGGAGCCTGTTTACCCCTCCCTCCCAAACCTGCTGTATGGGGTCGCGGTCCCACCCCAGCCAGTCTCAGCACGGTCCCGTGCCTGGCCACCAGCACACCCCGTCCCGAAATGTCCTCCCTGTCCCCTCGCATGTCCTCAAAAGGAGGAGGGGCCTCCTTTCTGGCCCAGCCCAGCTTTACAGCAGATAGTGGATGTACAGCTAGCACAACCTCACAGAGATAGAGTTCATTTCAGTTTAAAACTTTTTTCCATGAGGTTTAAATCAGTATTTGTCTAGTTTTATTTAAATGTTTTTTTGTTTCTTTTTTTTCATACCGCTGGCACATGTTCCCATTGCTCTGTTTCACAGCCGCTCTGAGAAACCGAATTTTTCACCCACGCGTTCTGAGCAAACGGGACGGTGCTGTACACTGTTCTGGGAGTTCCCTTTCCGCAGCTCGCTGCCATTTGATGTTCTGTCGCGAGAAGCCAGCGCTGCCAGACGCAGGCTGTCGGCATTCGTCCTCGTCTTCGTCTTCGTCCGCGTGCGTGTGCGGTCGCGCGCCACACTTCCTCACACCGCTGTCGCCACCACAACGCACGCGCCACAATGAAGGGGGCCGGCCTCTCCCGCCACACCGCGGTTTCGTTTAGATTAACGCTCCTTCCGCTTCTTCGTCTGCTTGGCTGTAAGCACCCCTCCCCCTCTCGTCCCGCCATGGGTCCCGTGATCCCGCTCCGCCCCCCCCCCCCCCCCCCCCCGCGGATGTTCCGGCTTTATGGGCAGAGCGGGAGGCGTCTGCGGCCGCCCCTCCGTACACAGTTTACAGGACCCGCCCGAAATTTATTACGCGTGCCAGAATTCAGAATGCGAAAATATGCCTGTTTAGGAAACGGGTGTCAAACTGCACTCCATCAAATTTTAATGCATTTTTAAGCCAGATTGTTTTACACGACAACGGTAAAAAAAAATTAAAAAAAAAAAAAAAAATATATATATATATATATATATATACACATATGTAATCCACCATTCCAGTTAAACAATTTATTATTACTTTTATTTATTTTTTAACTAATTATTGTTTTTGCATCCGGAAGTGTAATATTGAAGTGGACTGAGAAAGTAGAGGGGAAACTAAAGAGACCAGCCAATGCAGAAATATCATTATACTGATGATTCTCATTACCAGCGTTGTGGAAATTAAGTTGTCACATGTACGATAGAATGTGTCTTTTATGTTTAATTTTTAGAAAACAGTTTAGAGCTAGACAAAGCTGCTGTTAAAGGAATCGGAACCTCTTGTTCACTGCCAGTGGCCTTGGAGACAAAAGTCTACAGAGAAGAAAATGGTACCAACTCAAAAAAAAAGGGTAAAAAAAAAGTTCTCTGAAATGTTATCATTTCAATTATTTTGTTCTGTTTTTTCTCTCGTTGGCTCCTTTTCAAGCACAAAAGGGCGAAATCTTCCAGCATTTTGGCGTTCTCACCCTCGTCAGAGTGATATTGGACGGAGAACCTTCCTCCTCCTGAATTTTCGGGGTGTTCTGTCAAACAAAACAGAGAAAACTCCGCACAATCTGGCGTCCTGTGAACACCCGATGCGTCTGAGAGCGGCCGTGAGCGCAGGTCCCTGGAGGACCGGCGGGGTTTTGGGGCGCAGGTCCCTGGACGACCGGCGTGGTTTTGGGGCGCAGGTCCCTGGAGGACCGGCGTGGTTTTGGGGCGCAGGTCCCTGGAGGACCGGCGTGGTTTTGGGGTGCAGGTCCCTGGAGGACCGGCGTGGTTTTGGGGTGCAGGTCCCTGGAGGACCGGCGTGGTTTTGGGGCGCAGGTCCCTGGAGGACCGGCGTGGTTTTGGGGCGCAGGTCCCTGGAGGACCGGCGTGGTTTTGGGGCGCAGGTCCCTGGAGGACCGGCGTGGTTTTGGGGCAGGTCCCTGGAGGACTGGCGTGGTTTTGGGGCGCAGGTCCCTGGAGGACCGGCGTGGTTTTGGGGCGCAGGTCCCTGGAGGACCGGCGTGGTTTTGGGGTGCAGGTCCCTGGAGGACCGGCGTGGTTTTGGGGTGCAGGTCCCTGGAGGACCGGTGTGGTTTTGGGGCGCAGGTCCCTGGAGGACCGGCGTGGTTTTGGGCGCAGGTCCCTGGAGGACCGGCGTGGTTTTGGGGCGCAGGTCCCTGGAGGACCGGCGTGGTTTGGGGCGCAGGTCCCTGGAGGACCGGCGTGGTTTTGGGGAGCAGGTCCCTGGAAGACGGGCGTGGTTTTGGGGCAGGTCCCTGGAGGACCGGCGTGGTTTTGGGGCGCAGGTCCCTGGAGGACCGGCGTGGTTTTGGGGCGCAGGTCCCTGGAGGACCGGCGTGGTTTTGGGGCGCAGGTCCCTGGAGGACCGGCGTGGTTTTGGGGCAGGTCCCTGGAGGACCGGCGTGGTTTTGGGGCGCAGGTCCCTGGAGGACCGGCGTGGTTTTGGGGAAGGTCCCTGGAGGACCGGCGTGGTTTTGGGGCAGCGCTCGCACCCCCAGCAGCTTCGGGGCTGCGTTGCGGAGTCTGTGCTCTGGAAGCTCAGCTCTCCAGTGTCCACATAAAGAGCTGGAGAAATAAAGGAAATTAGATTTTTACCCACTGAAAATACTTCAGAAGAAGAAGTGTTTTTTTATTCCGTGAAAGTCGGTGCGGTCCTCCCGAATTATTTCACAACAGGAGGCCT